>JAVXUL010061329.1:0-10206 GCA_035590515.1 Trichilia minutiflora
TATATATACTTATATAATCATGTTTTTATTTTGTTCACTCATAGAGTATACTTCTGTATACTCACCGCCCCTCACCTTTCAGTTTTAGGGTAAGTATTAGGTCGAGATTCGTAGTGGTGGTGATCGCTCTAAGATTTGAAGGCTCAGGTATAGCCATATCGACTCACCCAGTAGAATTCTTAGTCCACTGGTGGTCTATTTTTTTTTATTATTAAAAATATTATGAATGATAAATAGATTTATAATAATTATTTAAAACTTAATTTGGGATGGATTGATCCTACAAACTTCATTGAGATATATATTTTTATTTATTTATGTGCTCATATATATTTGAAGTGATTGTGGTCTTACTTTGTTTCATCTGGAGTTTGGGTGAAAGGATGAATCATTTTGGAAGTGTTGTACAAATAGGTTTTTATGAATGCCTTATAGGTCTTCAGGTTGTATTCTGTGTGATTGAGTTCACCTTGGATGTCTATGGGGGTTATCACATATAGTTCCCTTGGATCGGGGTGTGACAACTTAAGTGGTATAAGAGTTTTTGGTTCTAAAATGGTTTTGAAAACACCCAAACTTGGTTTTGAACTATGATTTGAAAAATTGTATATGATTTTTTGATTTTTGAAAATTCTAGTGGATTAGGTGAGTTGAGTCATAAGAAGCGTCACCATCGTGTCAATGCATACGATTAAATTCTGTGTTCATTTTATAGCAATCATGTCGTTGAGAACCAGACGGGGTCGTGGTAGACCGCGAAGTGAGGTAGTGTCCAATGTTGAGGAAGAGGCTACGTCGTTTATGCCTCAGCCAGAACCCGATGAGCAACGTGAACCTCCTCCACCCCATTTTCAGTAATCGGGTATGGAAATGCCTTCGAATATAACTCCTGAGCAATGTGCTACCTTTATGGCATACTAGAATGCTCAAGCTACTGAAGTATCCGAAGCTTCAAAGTTGTCCAAGTTGATTAAGGAGGTGCAACAGTTAGGAAGTGTACCGTTTGAGGGTACTTCTGATGCGGTGGAAGCCAACCTATGGTTTGGAAAAGTGGAAAGAGATTTGAATGATATGGAGTTAGAGGACAGGTATAAATTAGAGGTGGTTGTCCGACTATTGGAGGGTAGTGCAGTCATATGGTGGGCTAATGTGCAAGCCAGAGCTTCGGCCCAATTAACTTGGGATAACTTTGTGTAGGAATTTAGAGATCAGTACTACAATCCCTTTCACTGTAATCAGAAGAAGCAGGAATTCCTTTGTCTGAGACAGATGGGTAAGACAGTGATGGAGTATGAGACTCAGTTGAGAGAGATGGTGGAGTTTGTGCTTGAGGTTATCAATGAAGAGAACCTATGTGCTAAATTTGAAGAGGGTTTAAATTTTGAGGTCTGTGAGAAGATGTCATTATCCGAAACTTGTTATGGTCATTATGAGTTCTTTATTATGCCATTCGGGCTAACCAATGCCCCAACTGCATTCATGGATCTTATGAATCGAGTATTCCACCCATATCTCGATAAGTTTGTGATTGTCTTTATTGATGATATCCTGGTTTACTCGAAGACTAAGAGAGAACATGCTCAGCATCTCCGGATTGTTCTTTAGACTCTAAGAGAGAGAAGATTGTATGCGAAATTCTCAAAGTGTGAGTTTTGGCTTTGAGAAGTGACATTCTTGGAACATGTGGTCTCAAAGGAAGGGATTTTTGTGGATCCCCAGAAAGTGGAAGCTATAATACAGTAAGGGAGACCGAAGATTGTGACTGAGGTTAGAAGCTTCTTGGGTTTGGCAGGCTATTACAGGAAGTTTATTGAGGATTTTTCTTTGCTAGCGGCCCCACTGACACGTTTAATGAAAAAGGATATCAAGTTTGAGTGGGATGAGAGATGCGAGCAATGCTTTCAAGAGTTGAAGGATCGCCTCACCTCTGCTCTAGTTTTGATGCTACCTATTCCAGGTGAAGGATACGTAGTATTTAATGATGCCTCCAGGCGAGAACTAGGTTGTGTTCTGATGCAGAATGGGAAGGAAATTACTTATGCTTCCAGATAGCTCAAGAAGTATAAGGAGAATTATTCGACCCATGATTTAGAGTTGGCAGTAGTAGTCTTTACTTTGAAGATCTGTAGACACTACTTATATGGAGAGAGGTGTCAGATTTTTACTGATCATCAGAGTTTGAAATATTTGTTCACTCAGAAGGAATTGAATTTGAGGCAGAGAAGATGGCTTGAGTTGATTAAGGATTATGATTTGGTGATTGATTATCATCCGGGAAAAGCCCATATGGTGGCAGATGTTTTGAGTTGGAAGTCTTCAGTAACAGTAGCGTATGTTCGGTCAGCATACCTCCCATGGTTATTAGAATTGAAGAGTCTGCGAGTGACTCTCGAGTGCGGTCAGAATGGTTCGATGTTAACCAGTTTTACTGTGAGACCGACTCTACAAGAATAAATTAAAGAAAGGCAGATGCAGGATCCAGAATTAATGAAAGTTTGTCAGAATATTATGAATGGTAATGCTGGGGATTTTTATATCTCTCAGGATAGGGTTCTAACTTTGAAAGGTAGGGTATGTGTACCCTCAGATGATGAATTGAGGAATACCATTCTAGAAGAAACTCACTGTTCAGCTTTTGCGATGCATCCTGGTAGCATAAAAATGTACAGAACCATCAAAGAGAATTATTGGTGGTCTGGAATGAAGAGAAACATTGTACAATTTGTTGCCAGGTGTATAACTTGTCAGTAGGTTAAAGCTGAACATCAGAAGCCAGTAGGGACACTTTAACCATTACCGATACCAGAATGAAAATGGGAGCACATCACCATGGATTTTGTGATAGGACTGTAGCGTACTCAATTTGGGCACGATGCCATATAGGTGATCGTGGACAGGTTGACAAAAACTGCTCACTTTCTACCCGTTAGAACCAAGTATTCAATTGAGGAGCTAGCAAGATTGTATATGGCAGAGATTGTGAGGTTACATGGTGTGCTTGTGACAATTGTGTCAGATCGAGATCCTCATTTTACATCTCGATTTTGTCCTAGCCTTTAGAAAGCTATGGGTACGAGGTTGAACTTTAGTTCTGCATACCATCCTCAGACAGACGGACAGTCGAAGAGGACTATCCAGACTCTAGAAGATATGCTAAGAGGGTGTGTGTTAGAATTTCAAGGAAGCTGGGATCGAAACCTACCATTAGTTGAATTCGCCTACAATAACTACTATCAGTCCAGTATAGGAATGGCACCATATGACGCTTTGTATGGGAGAAAGTGTAGAACTCCTTTATGCTGGGATAAAGTGGGCGAAAGAAAGCTAGATAATACTGAGTTGATTAAAGCCACCACAGAGAAAGTGAAGATTATCCGAGACAGGTTGAAGACTACTTAGGATAGACAGAAATCATATTCGGATAATAGAAGAAGGGACTTGGAGTTCGATGTAGGTGAGCAGGTATTCTTGAAAGTATCCCCTTGAAAAGGAGTGATTCAATTTTGGAATCGAGAAAAACTTCACCCAAGATTTATTAGACCTTTCAGAAGTATTGCATGGATTAATTCAGTGGCATACAGGTTAGAGTTACCGTCAGAGATGCAGAGGATATATGATATTTTCCATGTATCCATGTTAAAGAAGTACGTACCTGACCCTTCTCATGTTATTAATATGCCACCTATCGACTTAAAGGAAGATTTGAAGTGTAAAGTGTAACCTGTGGCTATACTTGATCGACAAGAGCGAACTTTGAGAAGCAAGGTTATCCCTATGATAAAAGTTTTGTGGAGGAGTGATGTTGTTGAGGAGATGACATGGGAGTCTGAGCTACAGATGCTATGATAATACCCTCATCTTTTTCGGTATTAAGGTAAGTTGAATTTTGAGGACAAAATTCTTTTAAGGGGGGTAGACTTGTGAGCCCCGTGTTTAGGTTTCGAGGGTATATCTGTCATTTCCTACTTATCCTATTAATGTATTTGCATTCATTTTATACCCTATGTGCGTGTGGGTGAAATTATGTATTCATTCAAGAAGTTAGATTGGTTATAATGAAGTTTCGAGAATGAGAATGAGAAAGTATACAATTCATTCGAATGAATGCAGAATTCGTTTGATCGAATCGGGCGATTCATTCGAACGAAGTCCCAGAACATTCGAACGAATCAAGGAGGAACTCTCTGGAAAATCTTGGAGCCAAATTCGTTCGATCGAATAGTAGTTCGTTCGACCAAATTGATTAATTCGTTCAAACAAATGATCGATCGTTCGAATGAATAGGAGGGGAGCTCTCTGACTTTGAAAGTGTCAGATTCGTTCGATCGAATTATAGTTCGTTCGAACGAATCCCGCGATTTGTTCAACCGAAGGCATTATTCGTTTGAACGAAAGTTAGTTCGTTCGATCGAATAGGCACAAAATGATGATTTTATCCACTTCTAGAAGATTTTTCTTAAGAGAACTTATGGGCAAAATGGTAATTATGCCCCCAAGTTTATAAAAAGGGGTCCTTGCCCTGGTTTTTGATAAATTTCTCTCCTCCCTCTCTTTTTCTTCCCCGTTTTATATTCTCTTCCTTTCTCTCTCTAAGTTCAGCCACATTTGGCTCAAACTTTGATTTCTTCTCGCCTGCAAGTTGCATTCTACGCATCTTACATGCTGGGAGCATCAATTTGATGGTAGAGGCACTGGATTCACAAAGAGGAGCTAGGGTTTCAGGAGAAGAATTTGGGGGTTTTCAATTTCAAGGTGAAATCGGAGCAAATCGACCACACCACGAGGTTTGTAGCTTCATTTCTAGCTCATCTGTGTATCTATTTCGTAATTTTACACACTTTGATTCGTATGGGTTTTACTGTTCATCTAAGAAGATTTCTATAGATTTAATGCTTATATTATAGTTTTTATGCGTAATGTGGGTTATAGAGAAATTATAAAAGTCATAAGAAGCTAGAATTATAATTTGGAGAAATTTGGTAAATATAAATAGTAACTCTGATTACTCTTCCAACGAGTACATAGGACCCACTAGTTAAAATCACATATGTTAATTAAAATGAGTTGGTTTAGCCGTAATATGGATCCGTATCGATATTAATTGGGTAATTAGATTTTTAACGGAGATTTTAGATGGTTACGCGTAATGGTCTAACTGTTAAAAACCCGGGATTAACATGTATTGCACGCAGTTGAACTTATATATATATATTGGAATGTATATTGATAGTATTTTTATATGTATGGTTAGACGACGGTTCGCGATCAAGGTACTCGCGTGACTCACTGAGGAACGAGGGAAACTAGGGAGTGTATACCATCCCTAAGTTGTGAGTGGACACCCTTTTATTTTATTTCTTTATTTAGATGTTTATTTTCTTTACAAATGAAATAATATGCCAATATTTATAAATGTTTTCTTATTACTCCTAAAATGTAAAAATATGTATATACATGTGTAATATATGATTTTGTAATGGATTTCATAATGGTTTGCTATTTTGATATATGTTTTATATGATGATATGGTCAGTGGGCCAGATTTATACTTGTTATGTGATATTGCTCCCAATGGGCCATGTTTTGTGTTTATGATGATGATATGGCCTGTGGGCCAAGATTTATGATTATATGCATTGGTAATAACGGCCTTGTAAGCCGGTTATTTACTGTAGTTACAGGGTGATAGCCTGGGGAAGAGTTCATTGGGAGGTAGACCCCCAGGTGAGTGTTATGTGGTGGCGTAGGGTTGACCTGGGAGAAAGGTCACCTAAGTGAGTGGAGACTGCATAGGTGGACTGTTTTATGGTTGTAGTGGTGTTGTGATGATAATGGGATTTATCCACCTATGAGTCTCGTTGAGTTAGTCACGGATGTCACCCAGTGGGTGCTCAAGGCAAACGTCAGTATTGGGCACTTTTTCTTATAAACCTTGTATATTTTAAGCTTTTGCATTTTAAATCCATTTTCACAAAATAGCATGTTTCTCTGCATACAAAACCCACTGACGGTCTCGGGACACCCACAACCAGGGTAGTTGCTAGGAATATGAGCCAGTCCAATGATTTTCATAACGTGGTTTAAAAGTTCTAAAATAAAGGCGTTTTCTTATTAATTATCGGTTTTAAGATTTGTATTTTTACTTATTGATTGATCTATATTTGAATGTATATTTATAGACAAACATAGTTATATTTTTCTTACGTTCACTCACAGAGTATACTTCCGTATACTCACACACACACACACACACACCTCACATTCTAGTTTCAGGGCAAGCATTAGGTTGAGCTTTAGTGGTGGTGATCGCTCCAGGATTTGAAGACTCAGGTATAGCCAGATCGACTCACTCTGTAGAGTCCTTAGTCCACTAGTGGTCATTTTATCTTTCTTTTATTTATAAGAATTTTTATGAACGACAAACAGATTTGTAATTAATGTTTGATTTATTTCTGGGATAGATTGATCCCTATGGACTCGATTCGAACAATTGCTTTTACTGATTTATGTGTGCATATATATATTTGAAGTGATTATGGCCTTGCTTTATTCCTTTGAAGTTTGAGTGTTAGGTTGGATTGATTTGGATGTGTTTTAGAAATTGGTTTTGTGAATGCCTTACAGGTCTACATATTGTATTTTGTATGATTGAGTATACCCTAGAGATCTGTGACGGTTGTCATAAGTAGGAACTATAGGTTGAGATGTGACAGTATCAGAGGCTTTGTTGAATGTTCCTTTTCAATGCCTAAATTGATGCATGCAAGTATATTGAGACATTGACTTGATTAGCTTTGACAGCCCGATCAGGGTTAATGCTACCTCATAACATTCTAGATCACTTGATTTGATCCTTTTGCCGGGGATATGGTGAGAACTTGGTATGGCTCATTGAGTTATAACGATGTTATTTTACCCTAACATCTTTTATTAAGTTAATAATTTATTCTACAAATTATTCCAAATCAAGAATTTACTCCTAATTTTTCGTGTATTAATGAAATTTTTTCATATGTAGAAATTGTTTAATTGGTTGGTGCCAAAAGATTACAAACAAGAATGGGTTTAGGTGATCATCTTTAACTACTTAATTTAGTAATTGTATAGGTTAAAATTATCGACATAAGAAAATATCTCGCACTAATAAAAGGGTACCTTTCTTGTGATGAAAATTATCAAATCAATGTAGCCAAAATTACAACCATCAAATAATGAATGTACATAGCACACAAGCTACCAAATATCAAGAGAAATATAAGAAGAATGGTAAAGGGATGTGCTTATAGACTTGAGATTAAACATTATTCTTGAGATTAGACTGGTTATTATTGACAATCTTGCAAAATATTATTTACGAGGGATGCAAATAATTTTTAAAGCTCATAAAATAGTATTTATAAAAAGGAGAAAAATATTGTATTATGGCACTGTTTATAATACTATTTATCCAATATTATTCACGAGACTAGATCTAAAACTAAAAAAATACTATTTATGAGCTTGGATGATATGCATTGAATATTATTCATATACTAGGATATGAACTCAAAAAATATTGTTTACAAGCTTAAATTGCATTGTTTATAAATCCCAACACTTTTTTTTCCCTTACAGCTAAAGTTTAAACTTAAAGAAAAATGTTAAAAATTATCTAACGCTCTCACTTTGATGCTTAAGTTAATGAGAAGGGAAGAGTTTAGGGCTCTTAAAGCTTTCTCTCTCATAAAGATATAGTGAGGGAAAAATGTAAAATCAAAATTTAAAAACAGTGAATTTTATACATTTATCTTGATAAAAATATATTTATATATAAGAAGCATATTTGAATTTTATTGGTCTAATTTGTTTCAATATCTTTCTTTTTATAAGAAATATTTTATATTATACTCTTTAATGTGGACATTTGACATTCAAAAATTAACTTATTTTACCTTATTTCTTCATATATGTTATATATCACTTACATAGGTATTGGAGATTATATTATTCTCTATAAGTTATTTGTCATATTTTTATTATTTTTGATAGGTCTTTTTTAAGCGAAATTATGATTCCTTTATTATTATTATTATTGCATGGAGAGTGGTTCCTCACTCTCTTTTTTGTTTAATTTGTCTACCTAACCATATAACATACCGTTGAAAGAATAGTAAACACTACTTCATTTATAAAATATGAAATTGGAAGATGTAGGGAAACCAGTTGGGGCCCTTTACCATTCCGTGTCCAGAGACGTTTAAGTAAATTACTTATAATTTTTTATGATTAAATATTTACAGATATTGATTGATGGAAGGCACTCAAATAATACAAAAGTTTTAGTAATTAGTATTCATACCATACTTATTAAAATTAATAGATTTATTATTTATAATAATTTTTCATATTTAATGTAATAATTAATAATAAATTAAAAAATAATTTATTCAATATAACAATCTTCATAAATGTCATAGCAATTGTAAACAAAATTTCTAATATAAATGTTGGAGGATGTTCTTATCTTTATTGCAGTTGTATTTGTATCCTAGAAGAGACCTTAATATCTCCGTTTAACCTTGAAAGTACAAATTTGCGTTAATAAATAAAATATTCAATTATAATTATAATGGTTAAACGGATCTATGTGAATCGATCTATTTAATCTATTATTTTAGTAGGTTAAGATAAAAAAAAAATAGGTTCATTTAATTCATGGGTGATTTAGCTCAGTTTGTTTAACTCGTGGATTAAACGGATTAATTTATTTAACTCGCAGACCAATCCGTTTAACCCGTTTAATTAAAAAAAATTAAATCTAATTTTTCTTTTAATCTTTATATTTGGATGATAATTGATTATGTTTGAATGTTAATAATGATATTGAACTTATTATTTATTAATATTGAGTGGTGTTGGGTTAGTACATTTTGAGATTTGAGATCATGTATTTAGACTTATAATTATTGATGAAACTTTTATTTAACTTATTAAAATTTTTATATGTAAAGTTATAATATAGTTAGTTTATGTTGTATTTAGATTATAGACTTATTATTGTTATTAACATATTGTATTTGCTAGTAACTAGTATATTTTATATTTTTTTAAATTAAAAATTTTTGAAGTCGATCTGTTTAGGATCGTTAGTTCATGGCTTAGGTTAGGAGCAGTAAAATATTAGTCCGCATAATAAATAAGTTGAATTGACTCGATCTATTTAAGACCAGCCCATAACAAGTTGAGCCGAACCGAACCGGTCCAATCAGTTTGCAACCCTAATTGTAATGTATACTTAACCTTCATTAAGTCGATACTAGTTTCTAGGATATTTTATAGTACTAGTTCGTAATTAACTTTTTATTTATAAAAAAAAATATGTTTGTTAAAAATATTATTTTTATTCTTAATATGATTTAATAAATATATGATATGTTGAAATTAAAATTTCTTATTTACTAAAATCTTGCATATACGATTATAGAATATAATTATGAGTTAGAGTGTGTATCTATTTTGGCCATTGACGTAGCATTTCAAAAGTTAGGTCTTCTTCTCTATTCTCTAAATATGTGACAGCCTTCCCAATGGGCAAAGGTAATTTACTTCTCTAGGATTTTTAACGCCCTTAATATTCCTTTTATATGTAAAGTTAGAGAGAGGACCTAACCTAACTTCAATTAGTCTTTACTGGACCTCTCTATTAAAGACTTTAGCATCACCTAAGCTTACATTAGTTGTCAAACTAGCTCATCATTGACATTAAGCCTAATTTTTTTAGATCATATAATTAGATGCAATCACTCGATTACTATATCATTAACCATTTTAAAATCATAATAACGATTAATGTAAGCCCACAAAAATTTCAACATTCTTTTACTTAGGCTACATTAATCGATTTTGAAAACAAAAATTTTATTTATTCAAAAATAACTCTTGAGCTAATTAACAAAGAAAATATTTTATGTGGTTACGTTTTAAAATAATAGTCATGAGTTTAACTTCTCAAATAATTCGATCCAATTAAATCCTTAATATTGGACTATAGCGATTAACGCATCGTTTATTGATACATAATATCACGCTCCGAACCTAGTCGGTCACATGACAATCGTCGCGAATCCCAAGAACACATCCTATCACTTAGAATACACTCCTAGAACCCGTAAGGCATTAGTACCTGTTTTCAAACTCATTTTCAAAAATAACACAAAATAATATAGA
>JAVXUL010061340.1:0-10206 GCA_035590515.1 Trichilia minutiflora
GACGTATTTTTATTTTTTATTAGTAACGAATATTTGTTTTTAATTATAATAGTATAATTTAATAATCTTATTTCTTTCGATGATGGTCTATTAATTTTTATATTTTATATCAATTATATTTGTTTTATTTTTGGCCCCCTCAATATAAATTTCTGGCTCCGTCCCTGTATGCAAATGAGATAATCCATTATAAAAGTATTATAAAAGTACAATCGACTGCTTAGTCACTTGAATTATACTGCTATTTAATTAATGCTTAGTCACTTATATTGTCTAGTTAACATTATACTTTACCTTATGCTAGTTTTGCTTCTATTAGCATAACCTCAAATTTTTAATATTTTGAAGCCTAAATTTATATTTTTTTATAAAATATTTGTAATTTCAAACCTATTTAACTAATGTTTTAAGTTATCGTATTTACAACCACTATTAATTAATCACTATCTTTACAACACACCTTCTATTTAAATTCATCTTTTATATATAAGTATTCTATTTTATATTTTATACTTATATTTTTGTAAGTAATTGGTTATTTTTAAGTGTTCAATCTATTAATTGTTGAGTAATTTGTGAATAGAATATACAAACTATTTATGCATATTCCTTAAAACATGTTAACCTTATTTATACGTAGTGCATGCGTTGTTTTATTTCATGGTATATTTTTTTTTACTAATTTAATTATATCAAATTATTTTTAAAATTTTACAATCAAGTAATTGCTAATTTAAAAGACTTGTAAAATTAAACCAAACTACTCTGTATTGTATTTGGTGTTATATGGGATTGGATTAGATTATATATATAAATTATGTTATGGAAATTATTGAAAAATTAAATAAAAATAATTAAATGTTTGAAAATATAAATTATTATTAATGAAATAATTTATGGTTAGGAAAATATATTATAATAATAAGATAGACTTTATCTCATGATATCTCTTAAACGGTGGGTCTCAGATAGCACACAAAATGGAGGCCCACCATTTGATCGTTCCTTGTTTGGGCCTCCAAAACAAAATCAAGCAAGCAACACTTCAAAATTACAAGTTGAGTTCATAATCATTTTTGTCAGTCTAGTGGAAATTCAAATGGGGTTCACCTTCGTTTAATTTCTCCGTCAAAACAGTTTAGTCTCTTGATTCACATTGTCCAATTGACACCATCGCTTTCGTCATCTTTTGATCTTTTTCATTTTTCAAATATCTTTTTCTACCTACCCATCTTCGTATAAAGAAAAGATAAAATTCCAAAGCTTACTGGGTCTTGCTACTCACTCCATTCTCCATGACTTTCATAGCCAAAAAATTATGAACACCCATCTCTTCCCTTTGCTTGCTTTCGATTCCATCCTAACAATTCTCTACGTCTTGATTTCCATTCCATCATCTTATGGTGACAACCACGTGCAATATGATGTATGCAGTCAACCTAACCCTTGTGGACGGGACATCATCCAGTACATCCGGTATCCTTTCTGGGGAAAGGATATTAGACCTCAGTATTGTGATCTCAAAGAGTTCGAGCTCGAATGTAAAGACAATCAATACCCTACCATTCAGTTCGGAGATCAAAGTTTTCGAGTTTTAAGTATGGATGTCCTTCGACAAGCCATTACCATAGTTCGAGACACTCGTTATGTTTTGCCTTGGCGACCTTCCTTGTTGAAGGATAAAATTATCAACCACAAGCTCTTCAAGTATGGTCCAAACGTGAAAATCATTAGGTTATTCTATAACTGCAGTGGCGAGTTACGGCCTCCGGGTCCAAATAATTTCAGTTGTCCCATAGAGACTGGAGATGAGATAACTGGGTTTTACACAATCGATGGATACCCGTCGCTTCAAAATCTTAGCAAGTCCTGCAACAAAGTTATCAAAATACCCGTTCAAATGATTGATTTTCCTCTCCCTAGTGATGATGTTTTGCCCGGCAGAATGATTAAGGCTTTGAATCGTGGGTTTGAGTTGGAATTTAGTATAGACAACATATCCTGTACGAGATGTATGAATTCATATGGAATATGTGGATCGAATCACTCAAATCCTGAACAATTTGCATGCCTTTGCCAAGATGAACCTCACAGGAATACGTGCAATAGCAATAATCCTGGTATGTTTCCCCTTCTTTCTCCATATTATTATTCTAGAGTGTTCATCTTCTTAGGATTAGATCTCCACCCATTGTTCATTCCCTTGATTTCAAAGCTTGAGTTGGGAATAATGTTAATGAAGTTAAAATTTAAAAGACGGATTCATTCCAAACATAAACCTATTACCATTTTACATTCTTTGTTCGGAAAACATTTAACAAGGATTAATTGTTCCTTCACTTCAATTTACTAAATGAAGATTAACTGTTTCTTGAAATATTTTTTTTATTTGAAATTACTTTTATTTCTGGGTCATATTTTTGGTTCTTGAAAATGTACTGTAATGCGAAAAGTCATATCGATTGACTGGTCGTATTCAAATTATCGTAGTTGACTTGACTAATCAAAATCTTTTGGTTAGCCAATAGGAGGTGTACTTATCGATTACTTTGCTTTTGTTTCCACGTCATGAACATCGACCTCGTCAACCATCTCTCAAGTCTCAAAGCAGCAGCCGAGAATCCTTCTCTGATTGGCACCCTCCCAGCCAAAGTAAAACCTGTTCAATAAAATTCTATCCACATAAATCTCACTTAATTATTTTCAAATTCATATGCATAAATAGAAAATTTTATCCTAAAATTTCAGAAAAAAATTAATGTACGATGAACTGTACGAAGAGTTAAAAATACTCTTCTTCTTCTTCTTTTTATTATTATTTTAAACCTTTTAATTAACAATAGTTGACTAAAAAAAGAAATCTCTCGGTACAAATTTTACTGTATAATGAAATATAGTCTATAATTACTGCATTAGTTTTGCTTCTTTGCTCCTTATTAGTTTCTTTTCTATCTGTAATATAAGAAAGGATAGACATCACTCGTGGGATTAGTTTAGTGAAAATAAATTAAATTTTAACTATTTTGAATTTACATTTTAAATTTAATTTTAATCAATTACTCGTAATTTAATTAAAATATTTGAAGAATGATATAGTTAATTAGTATCTTTTCAAAAATTAGTTAAACGAGATTATGTTAATTGGAACGAAATTCGAATATTTTGAATTATTAAAAAAAAACATATACAAAAGAAAAGAAAGCTAACCGGTAGAGATTTCTAATCCATTTTTTCCACAATTTGTAGTTGAATCAATCACAAACTCACTCAAAAGCCGTCATTTGGATCAGAACCACTGAATTTTGTACACAAAATGCAACCCACCTACTCCCTCAAAATTGCCAATATTTAATTAATTCGCTTCATGCATTGATTTGGTAAGTTTTAATTGTCTTCAAATCGAGGATTAGGAGATTTCCATGGTTAAGGGTTTTCCAAATTCAAGCAAAACTTTCTTGTTGTGCATGATGCATTTATTTATTGAAAAATTGTCAAGCTTACCTACTATTTTTTTTTTTTCGAAATTTCATTCACTCAAATTTCAGTGCTTTTCTATATATCATGAAATTGAATATAGATAAAATAAAAAATGACTTGTTTATATTACTATTTTTTCTGAGTTTATAGTATGTATTGAGAATACACTATCCTCTTGTGGATAGTTCAGTTGGCAGGAGTGTGAATTTAGGATTGTGTGGTTAGACGCACGGTTCTGGGTTCAATTTTTTGGATTGTCCGTAATTTAAACGGGGGGTCGTAGCTGTGGGATGCTGCACTAGCCTCCTCCAAAGATTAGTCAAGGTATACATAAACTGATCCGGATACTTCGGTTACAAAAAGAAATTGAGAATATACTGTTAAAATAATAATTAATTACCCGTTGACCATGTCCACTTTGGACAAAGTGTACAATTTGTACATATCTTTGCTTTCTCTGGAATCTTTATTTCCCACTTTATCCTTCTCCGAAAAGTTCGGTGATAATCAACCATTATCAAGTATAATTTTTCTCGTTATAATGAGAGATGGATAAATTCAAATCAATCTAAATAGCTTAATTTGATAATTTTAAATTAAATTTAAAAAAAATTAGATCAATATCTGGAGTAATATTTTATAAATTATTATTATCGATTTAGATTATAAATCGAATTAATTTCAAATTATAAACTATTAAATAAAATTGATTAAATGGATATTGATTATATTTGTCATTATTATATGATAATATTAATATTATATGATAAAATAATATATTAATTAATTTATTAATATTAGATGATAAAATAATATATTTATTATTTTAAAATTGAACCAAAAAGCATACTAAAATCAAAAATTTTATTTTTTGGATTCATTTCAAATTGATAAATTATTTTATTTTAAACTTAAAGTTTAAATTGTGAATCTAAATAAATTCAAACCGTCTTATATGGTTTAGATTCGTTGCGGTTTGTAATATACTATTAGATTAAATTAGATTGTCTAAAATTTAAATTGTAATATTTAGATAGATTTAAAATTTTACCTCAAATTGATCAAGACCATAAAGACTCATCCTTAATTATTCTTACCTCTGTCTCCTTACCTTCATCCTCCCCTTTTCTCTTTTCTCTTTTCTTTCTTTCATCTTTTAACCCAACGGATGAACAAAACATTTTTAGATTCAAATCATTTCATTTGCAATGTATCATCATCATCTTGATGATATTCTCTATTAGTGCCAACCCAACTCTATCTCTTGATCCGAAATTTGAGGCCTGCACCTCGAGAATCTGCAATGACCTTTAGATAAGCTACCCTTGTTTGATTTATAATGAATAAGAATCCTTAAGTGTAGTGCTATCTAACGAGTTAGGTTAGCCCGTGAATCAGCCCAACCTAGTACAGATAACTATTCATTTGATCTGGGTTGGTTTTAAGTTATTATTACATGCCCATTATCGATTTTGTATATTTGAAACTAATAATCTAGCTCGTAATGAGTTCAGAATTGTTTGGTCTCGTTATAAGATGGAATTGCCGATTTAACTTGACGAGCGATTCAAAAAAATAATTAGCAGACAATAGCCTATCATTCAATAAAAAAATTAAAAAAAATAATTTTACAAGCAACAACCTGCAAATTGCAGGCTATTGCTTGTAAAATTGCAGTGTTGCATATAACGGTAAAATTTTCAATTGTGACATTGCAATTGCAGCTACACAATTGAAAATTTTACTGTTATAAACGGTAAAATTTTTCAATCCTTCTCTTCTATAAACACCTTCATTCTTTAATATTTTTTAACTTCTTTAATTCTCTAAAAATTCTCATTTCTCATTCTTTCTTATTCAACAATTTTTTTATTAATATCTTAATTATTAGGTATAAATCTTCAATTAATAGAAACAAACTGCAATCACTTCAATTATTGATAGTTTAAGGTTAGTAATTTATATTAGTTTATATTATTAAATTTAATCTATTTAGTAAATTTTTTAGTTTAGAAATTAGAGATGAGTAATATAATTTTTTTATTAATTTTAAAATTAGAGTTAACATTTAATTAATTATAAAATTTTAATTGTTAATAGCAAATTTTTAGAAATTAGAGGTTAGTAATTTAATTTTATTACTATTTAGTTAATTATAATATTTTAATTGTTAATTGTTAATTGTTAAATTTTAGATATTAGATTTAGAGATTAGTAATTTAATTTTATTATTAATATAAAAATTAGAGTTAGTGTTTAATTAATTATAAAATTTTAATTGTTAATTGATAAATTTTAAAAATTAGAAGTTAGTAATTTAATTTTGTTATTAATTTTTAAATTAAAGTAAGTATTTAGTTAATTATAATATTTTAATTATTAATTACTCAATTTTAGATATTAGATTTAGAGATTAGTAATTTAATTTTATTTTTAAAATAGAAATTAGAGTTAGTATTTAATTAATTGTAAAATTTTAATTGTTAATTGATAAGTTTTAGAAATTAGAAGTTAGTAATTTAATTTGCTATTAATTTTTAAATTAAAGTTGGTATTTAATTAATTTAATTTTGTTAGTTATTTAAAAATTTCAACTTATATTGTTAATTTCTTTACTTGTTTATTATTATTTTTAGTTATTAATTTTAAATAAATTTTGTTAGTTATTAATTAATTATTGTTGTTAGTTTTTTTATTATTATTTATTTAGTTTAATTTAATTAGAATTATTATATTATATTTATTATTATTAAATTTAATTTAATTTTTGCGTTATAAAGTGAGAATTTAATTTAATTTTTATGTTAGAAAGTTATAATTGAATTTAAATTTTACGTTAGGAAGTTAGAATTAAATTTAATTTTTATCTTACAAAGTTATAATAGATAATATACAAATTTAATTAAAATTAATTTTTAAATAATTAAATTAAAATGATATATTATTCGTCACATGAGTCACATGGATTTCTTTATGACATAGTTGAATCAATATTCCCATTTGAACATTATAAAAATGCTTCAGAAGAGCAACCTTCTCATAGTACAATAAATCTAACAGAAGCTACAACTGATAGTAATAACTAAAATAGACAATTTAAGTATGAGGTATAGCAAATTTCAGAGAAAAACATTGAACTTGGTAAAGAAAGATGTAAACATTGTACTTGCATAAAAAAGAAATGAGTTAGACACTCTTAAAAGATATATAAATAAAAAAACATTCATGACATTAAGAAAATTTATAAACATAAACGCAAATCAAAACAACCGGTGGGATGTTAAGGAGTAGTTTTCATTTTGATTCTATTATATCGAGAGATGTCAATAATTGATTATAGATAATCAACCAGTAACACAAACTGAATCTCTATATTTTGTTGAAATGATGTAACAACATCAATCCGTTTTTAAGAAAATACCTAGGACTATAGCACGAACACATACACTTTAAAAATTTATAAAGATGAAATAAAATTTAATTGTCATTCTAAAATCAAGTAATTGTACATTGACATTGACATTTGACAATTGAAGAGATATCAATGATTTGTATTATATTTGTATTACTTTTTATTGAATTGATGAAAATTGATGATTAAATAAAAGAATTATAGGATTTAAACTTTTTAAATTTTCACGTAATGTTAGGACTATTACAATTTATTAAGAGTATTACACGAGAGTTTAGGATTACAGATAGAATTCTTTGTATTTTATTTGATAACATATCTAATAACATAGTTGCCATTCTTTTTCTTAAAGATGTACTAAACCCATATCTAGAAAAAAAAAAATTTCACAATGGGTTTGCTTGTCACATATTTAACTTATGTGTATAAGATGATTATGAAATAATAAAACTAACAATTAATGCTATTAGGAATATTATTCTTCATTTAAGATTAGCTTTAACTAAAGCCCAATCATTTTAAAAAATTGTACAATCAACATTAGTTGAGGGCAAAAGAATTAATATTAGACATGCTAATGAGATAGACCTCCACCTATGAAATGCTCAAAAATATTTTACCTTACTTAATTTCAATTATGAAATTTTGGAATAAGATAATGCGCGATTATGAATTAACCGAGAGTATTTTCAAACTACAAAAATTATCTCATAGTTTTTATCAATACTGAAAGAAGTCACAAAATTTTTATCTATACAATATTATCCAACAACGTGTCACATAATTCTTATATTATGTAGTATTGCATATATTTTTAAATAATATATGAAACATCCGATGTCATGCCCCGACCTTAGTCGGCCACGTGACAATCTCTGTGAATCCCAGAAATACATCCTATTAATTAGAATATAATCCTAAGACCCGTAAGACATAGTACCTGTTTTATAACATATTTTCAAAATAACACAATGTAGAAAATTTTCAATCATTAATATAAAGCAACATATGTATTCCCAGAGAATACACAATATTACAAATATTTTTCAAAACATCAATTTTAATGAGTTCTTGGCCAAGCCAAATACACAAAATATAAATACAATATTTCTTATTCAGTGGACCATGACATCTCCATATGAGTCGAGTACCTGAAAGATCTACTGAAAACTCGGTTCAACTATACTATGCCACGCCCGATAATACTAACTTGAAATGGGAAAATAAGAGGTGAGTATTTGAAAAAATACTCCGTGAGTAGACCATATAATAATACACATATAGCAAATGATTCCATACATCGATTACGAAAAACCATAGTAATCATCAAAAGCAAAATACATGCGATGTGGCATACTAAACATGACTGTAAAAGAGTCAATGCCAATCAAATATATATATATATAACACCTCGGTCTATAGGATCCCATCCACTCTCTCTGAGTTGTATAGCTAATCTGCAACCTTAGTTAGGAAGGTGTGCCCATGTAAATATATGAATGGCTAGTATGTTTTAGCCTAGACATGTTGGATTCCACCCATTCAATCTTGGACTGCATGGACAATCCATATTCCTTGGGTCTTTTGGATTCCACCCACTCCACCCTGAGCTGTATGGCCAATTCTCACCCTGGGACTATTGGATTCCACCCACTCTACACGAGATGCATGGACAATCCTCACCCATAATATCACTAATATGGCACACCACTAATAACTCTATCATTTGTGGCTCACAAGGCCAAAATATACTCATGGCTCCTCGGTCATTATTTGTAATCTATATCATTGACTATGCCACATCCATGATCATTATATAAAATATTATTTACTATAGGCCTCCGGCCTCATTCTTATATCACAATATCAAAATATATACATTAAGCCTCCGGCCTTACATTGATGGCAATCTAGCACTCATAGCATTCTTATGCAACCAGAACAAGGGGCTAACCTAGCCACCACACAATATAATTCTCATGTCTCCTCATTTCGGTCACATATATATATATATATTTGTATATTATACAATCTCAGCATAATAGTCAATTAAAACATCTAATGAGGCAAAGGAAAAGTGTATCCATTCACACTACTAGGGTGGAAAACCACCCTTGGGATATCCTCGTAGCGATGGAGATCCTTTAGTCTCGACTACCACGATTGGATACACATACAAATACAGATTCAATGATCTATCAAAAAATATATGCATAATGCAATGTATACTCGTGCTACTCTAGCTCTCCCTCTCCCTCTCCCTCTCTCTCTCTAAACACACTCTCTCCCTCTATTGTCACCTACTACCACACAAACTCTCACCCTACTTTCATACCATTCTCAGTAATTTCAACACCAATGGATGTACAAATCCTCTAATTTACTGATACCGACGATAAACTAGAAAACCCCCAAATCTTAAGATTACATGAACAATATTTCTACCTACCTAATCCTCAATCTATGCGAAATGATATCTCAAAATAGAGAGATGAGTTGGGGAATAGGCTTACTCGAGTTTATAGGTGAGTTTTGAGCCCCTTTTTGGTTATTTCTCTCTCTTTAACTACTGTTTACCGCACCCTCTTTTCTTACGAATCTTCTCGATTCGATAGGAAGAACTTCTATTAAAAGGGGTTTTTGTGCTCTAGTGTTGATTTTGATGTTATAGAAACTGAAATGACAGAGTTTGGTGAAGATTTGATTAAGGGATGTTCTTCGACAGAGGGAGAGAAAAGTTATAGATGTGGGAGAGAAAAGAAGAAGAAATGAGGAAGAAGCCCCTGATATTTGGTATATAATGAGGCTATAAAATTACCAAAATACCCCTCTAAAATATACCCAGACGTGCAACACGTCATCATGTATTGATACATGTATCGATATATGCCCTCTATGTATCGATACTTTATCTAAGAAAGGGGTCGTTTACGTTCCAGTTCGTCTATATATTGATACATGAACAGTCCATGTATTGATACTTGCTGTCGAATATGGGTTCTAGGTCCAAAAATGCTTTGAGTATTGATACTTCATTCTTCACTGTTCACAGGGTATCGATACTTTAGTCCTTACTGTTCATCATGAATGTGAGGTATCGATACTTGTCTCCTTAAAGTATCAATACTTTGATGCCACTATTCATCACTATTCACAATGTATCGATACTTCCTCCTTCAAAGTATCGATACTTCATTCTCTATGCTCAACTATCAATACATTCTGTCCCCAGAACCAAGAATCGATACATCAACACCCCATGTATCGATACTTTCTCTGTTCACCCTATTTTGGGATAGTAACTTTAAATAACCATA
>JAVXUL010061361.1:0-10205 GCA_035590515.1 Trichilia minutiflora
CATATGAATAAATATTATTATTTATAAAATAATTTTATAAAATATGTGTGTTTCACAAAATCACACATTTATCTTTCGGAAACCATTTTCTAAATATTATTATTATAAAACAATTTTATTATCAAATAATTTTAATTAAAAAAATTTAAATAATTTAAAATTCTTTTTAAAAGCATTTTTATTGAAAACATTTTTCAAAATTCATTTATTCATCATATGAATAAATCTTTTAACTTATAATAGCATGATTTTATTAACAATTCATTAATTATTAATTCAGATGTAACCATTACATGTTTTAATCAAGAAATCATATTTCATAATTTGAAAAACTAGCTTTTTCATATATGCTTGTGTCTTCAAAAACCTTGTCCTACAAGTTTTGTGTGGTATTTGTGTTTTGGTTTTATTGTTTTAAGAACAATAATCCTTGTCATACAAGAATTATATGTTTGTGTATTGTTTGTGATCACTAGTCAAACTAGAAATCTTGTTTTGCTTGCTAGAAAAATTGTATTGGGTAAATAACGCTAACTGGTTAAACTGAACCAACCGTTCACTGAACTGGTTAACCCTTATGTTGACATGATTAACGTGTCGCACTAATGTCAATATTAGTAATAGGTACTAATACTAATTACCAAATCTAATTTGGGAACCTAAGTCTAATGTTTTGATTTCTATCTATTTATATTTCTACACATTTCAATATACATAAGCCTACATAAACATATATCAAATGCATATTTAAGAACATGTGCAACTAACATATACATACACAATAAATATATATGCATATTCAAGTCAAATGTAAACAAGATAAGCATATATATCCAATATATATTTTTATGTATTTAATCATAATTAAACATATTAACAAAACATACAAGCTTAGTAATATGCATTTAAATATTTTAAACACATATTATAATATTTTCTATGCAATCAATATTGCAAACAAGCAAAATATGATTATTCATTTATCATATGAATTAAATAATCACCATTTAATGTATTTATCACATAAATAAATTATTCAATATTTAATTTATTTAACAATTAAATAAATCAAATGAATAATATATATATATATATAAATACACACGTATATATTTACAAATATACACAAATATGTTGGTACCTTTAAAACACAACATCACACAACATTATATATTAACTCTATTAAATACAAAATAATTTTGTATTAAATATTATTAATATTTTTGCAGGCTAAATTGATGTGTCATTTTTATTAAAACACATTAAAGAGTGATCAAGATCACTCAAATCGTGAGTCGGGATGTGTCCGAAATCTAAAAACACGAAAAAGTATTAAAAATTCATTTTGCGGCAAAACAGAGTAAGGGCGCACGTAGATGCGACTGGCGTGGAGTGTATGCGATATGTCGTACACGTGTGTCCAGGGGAAGGGGCCATGCACCCATCATTGGCAAAGGGACAGGCGCGTGTACTGCACGCACCAAGCAAAAAAACAAAATAGGGGCTATACCCCCCCTACACCTGATTTTTGCAAAAAATTTTCAAAATTTTTTCCTGTATTTTCAAATATTTTCAAACCAAAATCAAGTCTCAAAACACTTTATAACATATCCAAATACTTACTAAAAATGCCCAAACACATCAACAACCCATTTGATATACAAAAACACTTCACCAAGTCAAATATGCACCAATGTGCGACTATTACACATAAATGATTTCCAAACTCAATTTTTTTCATTTTTGTCGACTCAACCATCATTCCTAAGATGCCATTATTCTATAACATATCTTAGAAACACCATGGATGTGATGAAAAATTATTTCACACCATGGAAAATTATATTTTAATATGTTTGATAATCACAATTATCAAATTTAAATGTGTAATTTATAATAAATTACGCACATATATCACATTGGGGTAAAATGATCATTTTGCACTAAATTAAACTATTTAATTTAGTTTTCAAAATTTTGCCTTAAAATCACATTTTAACATATTTGATAATCATTAATATCAAATTTGGCAAGTTATTTACATTAAATAACCTTATGATATCAATATATCGTTTCAACACTTTAAAGAGCATTCAATACGTATAACCATTATACGTATCAGTTTTGGCCTATTTCTATATTATCATGAGGGTAATAGCCCTCTCTCAATAATATTTTATCTCTCTCTCATGTGAAGAAGCATTAGAGGATCTTGGTGGACCATGAAGGTTCACCGTGACTTAGCCGTGAATATATGTCGAACATTTTAACTCCGAACATTTGGATTGCTCAACGACTATGGTAGTATCTAGCAATGTGCCATAGTCCCTAAGTCATGATGAAGAAGGATCATTATCAAGCGTTTCATTGATTTCACTTAATGTGTGAGTAATATCATTCTGTCGTCATATCCTGATCGAGAAAGGGTTCATGGACTGTCAAAATCCTAATCTCAATTCTCCTTTGAATTGTCGATCATATGTTAGTGTTATATTATGGCCATAGATTTATAATCAAGACATCATATCGACATTCAATTAAGAACTTAACTTGGATAGAGGCAACATGAGTTCTCAGTCCAATGTGTCGAGCCAACGGATCTCATTTTAACTGTTAACCGAACACCTATATGAACAAAGCATACCCAAACCATCTTGTTATACAAGACGTAATTAGCCCTACACTTATACACCATATAAAATATACTCATCTATATAGAGTTCGATTTTAGACATCTCGGATCAAAGGATTACATCGTACACAATTATAATCTATCGATAAATCATTGACTACATGTATACCACGTGATTCATCAATATTTAATCCCGTTCGATAAATAGTTCATCAATTATAAATCTACACTAATGCACATATGATAATACTCATATTGTCAGCCTATATATATTATCATATAATATCATTAGGCAATAACTAGTGTGCCTACTACATGATATAATTGCCTATTCCACACCACATATGTAGGGAATAATTTGATAATTTATTTAACAATTACATAAAATTATCTGGATAATTTACATACATTCATTATTCATTTGCATGAAAAATAAAGAAAACATCAAATGTATGTAAATAAAAAACTATTTCTTTTATTAATATATAAAAGTTATACAAGATCAATAGCCTGAAACTGATAACACGAATGGTTTCTAGGGCATACACTAACACTCTTTTATTAGGAACATCCTCTAACTTCAAAAAATTCAACTTTTCTAGAACCTTAACTTCTCTTGTTTTCTTCTTAAAAAGCATCTTAGCCAACTCTGGATCAAACTCAAAAAGGTTACATGTATGATCTTCTTACCCATATGAGTTTTCCTTGAATACAATTTATGCTTTGCTATTTGATTATAGCCTAGGAATATACCCACATTAGACTTAGGCTTAAACTTTTCAAGGTTATCTTTGGTGTTTAAGATATAACAAGTACATCCAAAAGCTCTAAAGTATCTAACCTCTGGCTTTATTTGATTTGTAAGCTCATAAGGTATTTTCCTAAAAAACTTTCTAATCAATACCTTATTAGAAATATAACAGACAATATTAATAGCTTCAGTCCAAAAGTATTGCGATAACTCATATTCACTAAACAGTGTTTTACCCATCTTTTAAAAAGTTCTATTCTTTCTCTTAGTTATCCTATTTTTTATGGTATTCTAAGCGTAAAGAAGTTTTGAGTAAACACATTTTCATCACAAAAAACCTCAAACTTTTGATTGACAAACCCATATCCTTGATCACTTCTCATCTTCATAAGTTTATACCCAAGTTTATTTTAGATTCTCCTAAAAAATTGTTCAAAGACTCAGATGTATCACTCTTATCTCTAGGAAGAATACTCAAGTAAATCTTGAGTAGTCATCCACTATAACATTGCATAAAACTTACCACCTAATGATGCAACTCACTGGGTCCAAACAAATCCATGTGAATAAGTTTTAAGGATTTAGATGTTAACACAATATTCTTAAGCTTAAATGAGCTTTTCACTTGTTTACCCATTTGACATGGTCCACGTGTCTTACTCTTAGTAAACTTTAAGTTTAAAGAGATTATCTAATCTACCATGTCTGGCTAGTTTACTAATGAGATCCATGATACGGTAAACTAATCTTTCATGCCACAATCATGAGTCATAACATAGCACTTACTAGCAGTGGTATTCACAACATTAATTTTACCAAATTCAATTACATATACATCACCAATTCTAGGAGCATGCAAAAATTGCTTATCATTTGCATCAATCACATCACATGTATCCTTAAAAAGTTATAACAATGAATCCATTATTACATAATTAAGATATGCTAAGTAAATTATATTTCAATCCATCATCATTAAGAACATTATTAATTTTGACATTATTTACCCTAATTTCGCCAATGCCAAGTGCCTTTCTCGTGGCTATTATCACTATAGATCACATCTTTTTCTTTCTTCTTTGCTAGATGCAAGAATAGCCTTTTATCTTCTATCCTATGCCTTAAGCATCCATTATCCAAAAATCATCTTTTAATGTGCTTTTGATGCTTTCCATATAAGGCTCTTACAAAATATAAAAGGTTCATTTTTATACCTATTTAACTTTGGATTCATAAATTTTATCCTTAGGTTTTTAACCCATACCATTTTAGAAACTACATTAGATTTTGCAAAAGCACCTTTAGGAACCTAAATTAACTTTAAACCTTTATAGGTATTTTTCTTAATAGCATAAGTCTTACAATAATATCCTTTCCTAGAACAATAATGGTATACAAAAAAAGAACTTACTTGTTTAGAAAATTTAACAAACTATTTTAAGTATGTATTTTATTTGATTCTTGGCCTATAACCTATTTTGGCTTTATTAAATATCAATCTTTGACTACTAAACAATTTATCTAATACTTATTTTTTATGTGAATTTAGCTAGTATTTCTTTCATATCATTTATCTTATTATTTAACTCTTTATTCTCAATTCTTAAAATATTCAATATATTTTTGCACTCATATGAATTTTTCTTTTCTAACTTACTAGTTTTCAATTTTAATGATTCATTTCCTTTTACTAACAAAGAGTTTTTCTTTTTAACATCTCCGTGTTTCATATGAAGCTTTTTAAAATCAAATCGTAGTTCTTCATACAAATAAGCTAATTCATCATACAAAAGGTCTTCCTTATTGCTTGAGCATGTATCATAATATGATGATAAATATTTTGGAGAATTTACCTTACTGTTTAGCTTTTTCATCAAGAAGAAATTTGTCTGTTCATTTTTTAAAGATGAAGACATGCTTTCTTCACTAGATGATTCATTTTACGTCACTTTAATTTTCTCTTCTTTTCACTTCCCTTTTTCTGCTTCTTTTGTGGACATTTAAATCGTGTATGCCCTAGTTGTTTGTATTCACAGCAAATATTATCCTTGTCTTTCTCCCTTTCTTTCTCTTTCTCCTTTTTCTCCTTGTACCTATCTTATTTTCTTATTTTTTTTAAAATTCTTTTCTCTTCTAACTTCTTCCTCTTAGTCTATCTTTATTAAAGAACTTTTTGAATTTTTTGGCCACCATTATAAATTCTTTATCTCCTGACTCCTCATCCTTTTCATCATCTTTGTTATTTCTTTTACTTTTCAATGCCACATTTTTCTTGCCTCTTTCTCGATCGTCATCTTCATTTTTCCTTGCTTCCAATTCTCATACCATCAACAAATTGAGCAACTCTTCTATAGTTTGCTAAGATCATTAGCTTCTTGAATAGCAGTCACTTTAGCCTCCCACGATCTTGGTAGACTTCTCACTGTCTTTGTCACAATATTTGTATTTGAATATGTCTCGTCCTTGTAACACCCCATATTTTGCTCGAGGATATTTTTGTCATTTTATTATGAGGGATTTTTTTAATCATTTTCAAAATACATGTTTAAGGGCTAATAATAGACTTACTAGCTCTGTACCAGTGCTCAATAAGTGAGTTGAGAAAATTTGGGTGAAGATTGGTTGAGTTAGGAAATTTTCTTCAAAGTCTCAACTACACACCTGACCTTCAAATATAAATTCCTATTCATCAAGAAGTCTAAGTAGAGAAAAGTTTGCTTCCACAAAAAGAGGATAGAATAAGTATTTCAGAGAATCAAGTTTGAGTAAAATCTAATATTATATGAGAGATAATCAAAGCCAAGAACAAAGCAAGTTGCTTTTGGTTTTCTTGTATGGACACCTAAACTTTCAAGCTAAATTTCTGTTGATCAAGATAGAGTTTTAACACAAGATTTATTTCTAATAAAAGATGATAGAAATACAACCATGAAAAAAGAAACAAAAGTGAAATTAGACTTTATATGAGAGAGATAATAGCATTGAAAGTAGACTAAGGACTTATATGATATTTTTCCAGAGTTTGAGTGATATTTTATAGGTTCAAAACCTTGCTTAAAGGTCCAAAACCTAGACATAAAAATGAGAATTTTGGCAAAGGTTTTGATATTTTTGGCAAAGGTACCAAAACCTTTTAGGGGAAAAGTGTTCAAGAACATTAATGAGCATCAAAAATCCATTTTTTCCTCTTTTAACTCTTTTTTTCATTTATTTTAATTTCTCAAGGGTAAATGAGTTATTTTTTCATTCATTAACATTGTTTCAAGTGACAAAAAGAGGCAAAATAGATCATTCCCTTTATTCTTCATTTCTCTTACGAAAATTTCTCTCTGGTTCCATTTTTGTTCACTATCTCTGATTCTAATTTTTCTCTTAATTCTTCATCGATTAAAATTATTCTTTTTGCTACAAATCAACAAAACTTTATGACTTAAACACTTTAAAACACTATTTAGTTACGGAAAGAACTTATGGTTCTAAGCTCTAAATTTAGGGTTTTTCGTGTTTGTTGGTGATTAAATCGTGTATATGCTAAATTGAGTTCTTGGTAAGATTCTTAACACCATTACATCATCGATTTTATTACTTGATTGATTATACAATATTTATTTGCTTGGGTTTTACTATACACATTTATGAATTTTTTATTTTAGTCCTTTGACTTGAATTGTATGCTTAAGAAGTCATATGCATGGTTATGGTGTTGATATTTATGAGAAATGAAGCTTTGTTATATAGGATGAATAGTGGCAATAGATGTAATGTGGTCAGGATTTTCATACATTAGTCGTTAGAGAGTAAATTATAAGAATTTGAATTCGGGGGCGTAGTTGCATAATAGAAGTCATAGTTAATTTCATTTATCGTTTAACAATTATTCTAGCACTAGTTTTATAAAATCATATTATAGATATTATGAAGAAATTATCACCCCACTTATGTTGTCTTGGTTTCATTTCAACCTTTATAGCAAGCTCGATGAGTGAATTTTAAATGTTTATGCTAAGTTTTGAAAACAAAATGTTTACATTATATATATAATTTCAAATGAACTATAAATCATTATATTTTTCACCCTTTTAGCTAAATCACTTTTATATACATATTTGGTTTGTTTTTAATGAAAATGATAATGCCTATGTTTCCATAAACATTTTTAATAAATATTTTGATATGTTATATGTGAAAAGAAAAAAAGAAAAACTAGCCACACCTTCTTTATGTTTTAAATTATATATAAGTATATAGTTTACAAAAGTTTATGAATTAAAATTTCCATATGTATTTGTGTTGGTTAATAATATTGTTGGAAATGTTTCAACTATGAGGTGATGCTAATATTTTCTTATGTTTTAATAGTTAGGTTATTTTACCTAAGTGCTTAAGCTTTTATGTTAGATAAGGGCTATAGACTAAAATCTAGATATGTTTATATGGTAATTCTTACATATATGTTACTATGATAATTATGATGTTATAAATGATTGAATGACCTATATGTTTATGCTTGAAGAAATGGTTTATAATTGGAATGTTAAATGGCTTCGTGATGATTTGTATACGCTATGTTCATATATGTGTATTAATGGAATAGATTAGCTAATAAGAACTTTAGGAATATGCTAGGGTATGGATTATTTACGTATAAGGTATATAAATAAGTTTGTGATGGTATTAATGCAAGGCATGAAGGTTTAGAAGTGAATTACTATACTTAGATCTTTGGGTGTATGAAGTTATGTATAATAAGACTATAAGAATCTTATATGCTAAAGTTCAATGTGTATAATAATATGAAAGAATTAGAAAACGTGAAGAAATGGATCAAATGTTTATACTATTAAAGAAGGATTAGGAATGCTTTGAGAGATAGTTTGGTACTTTATTAATGTTATATAAATAGGAAGCAATACATATTGTCTAATAGTATGTTATCATGAAATGAGTTAGGAATATTTCATAAGATGAATACATTATATATGCTATGCTATGAATATGTTTTGTGTGTTATTATTATAATATGATTAGAATGGTAGTATGAGATAGATTGATTTGTATATGGTTATGTATGATTTAAAAATGTTCTATGAGTCAAGTATTATACATATAAGATGAGTATTGTATGTATATAATGAGATATTACGTGTTTAAGTTTTTATAAAGTTAGAATGTCTAATGGAATGGTTGTTTTATAGATGTTGTGATTGCATGCATATACGTGTGCCACTGCATCATATGTATTTAAAGTGAAAGATGTTACAACACTGATCCATAGATCCAGATTTGTCCCTCTATCCAATCAAGTGTGTAGCCTTGAACATGGATTAGACATGATATATGCATACCATACAGATTTACCTCTTTATCCGATCAAATTTGTAGCCCTAGATATAGACCAGAGATATGGAATATACATTACATATTCATATACATATTTATATGATATACAAACATAAGTCTAATAATGTGATGACAAATGTATATGAACTTGTCCCTCAGGACCATGATGATGACGTATATGTTATATATGTTTATAATGTATATATTTATATGATAATAGATACGATAAGCATGTATATGTAATTAATTGGTTAATTATATTAGACCATTTATATATAATATTTTTGCTTATATTTTATCCACTCACTAAATCTTTCTAAATACTTACCCCTACTACATCACAGTTTTGTAGGTACCTCAATAGATGTATAAAATGTAGATAAATAGAGCAAAATACCATAATACAGTCACTAGGGTTAAATCCAATCATACATAGTTAGTCTGTAAATAGATGATGTAGCCCTTTTATGTATTTTGAGGAACCAATAGTTATGTAAACATATTGATATATGTTTATGAGTTATGCATGTTTGTTTATGGACATTAAGTCCTATTTCTTAGTTTAAATGGTTTGAGTCTATTATTATGTATTCTATTATTAGTTGAGTGGTTATATCTCATACGTGTGTGTGTGTGTGTGTGTGTGTGTATGGGTATAATCAATATATAATGGATAATGACTGTTATTTATGTCAATAAGAGGCTTAAGAGATAAGTCCAACCTTATCTCCTATATATGGTATCAGAGCATAGTCTAGAGGTCAGTGACTGCATCACTGAATCTTATATATGGTATGTCCGGGATACTAGTGTATAAGACATGGTCTTTATGGTATCTTTTATACATGAGTTACCTTTAGATTTCATTTGTTACATAAATATGACACTACTTATAGCCAAATTATTTTACTTGACTTTGATTTTAGATAGTTATATCGATGCAAGTAAATAAAAGCATAAAATTGTTAGACATTTTAGTTATGTTAGGATAGAATGGATTATGAGCATCATTATGCATAATAAATTAACATGCATAATTTTGATAAGTATACTAATTAGTTTTGATAGTACATATGTACTAAGGCATATATGAGAGAACATTTAGATTTGAGTTAGATAATGATTCTAAAATTATATATATGACTTATAGGTATAATATGTGTGTATGTGTGTGTGTGTGTGTATTACATGTATGAGTTAGAATGTAAATATGGTAGGAATATATGTATAGCATGTATAAATTAACATATCTGCATGATATGTATATAAAATGAGATATCCACACACACACACACACACACATATATATATATATGTGTGTGTGTGTGTGTGTGTGTGTGTGTGAAACCCGTCCCTTAGCATTATGGGCCTAATAATAAATCCCTCAAGAGTTCTCGTGCATATCATTGTATTTAGATTATACACGAGAGGGTATAAAACTTGAAGAATGTGTCTTGAGTAAAATTATGGTGTAGAATATGA
>JAVXUL010061372.1:0-10205 GCA_035590515.1 Trichilia minutiflora
TTTTAAAATTTTTAAAAACCCCCCCCCCCCCCCCCCCCATATTCTCTCTTAAATTAATTAAAAGGAAAAAGAGAACGGCTAAAACAGTTTAAGAAAATTTGAAAAGAAAGTAAGATAAAACGCCAAACATAAACCTTTACCTCATTATCTACAGAAGGTGAAATTCCGAACATTTCAAATGCCAAAACATCAGATATGTCAACCTCAGTATTGCTTGTGGGCTCCTTCTCTTGATTGGAAACATCTACCTTGACAGAAGCTTCTTTGGAAGAAGAGTTCACACCACTTGATGGGCAAAATACAGCTTGGGCCCAACGCCTAAATCATACCCAAAATATTGCAATCTTTTAGAGAAAGTTAAACCGATCTCAATCCCATCAGGAAAGGAAATCCTAACATAAAGGACGGGACATTAAAAGAGCTCTATATCTTTTTCCCAAGTCTTTGATCATTTACCGATTCATCATTATTTCCCTTGCACGGTTCTCAACTTGTTTACAGCATAAACCAAGTTCTTCAACTTCAAATCCACTTTCTTTAAATAAGCTTGTCAAGAAGTCATTGGAAAAATAGAAAGCACGCTGAGCATGGAAAACAAGAGGGTACATTTAGAATAAGCCAAATAAAAGCTGGATCACTAAACAAGAAGAAGAAACTCACGGTGCCATCACCCCTGACATAGAAGTTTTCACTGATCTTTTGGTTCTTGCCTGTTAGCCTTTCCTGTCAATACAAATTAGCAGCCATGAGTAAATTACACGAGAAGTGCATTAAGTGACAAATTGAAAATGTCAAAAGGTTTCTGCTATAGAAATGGACAAGAAACATTACCACACGTGTTATTTATAACTACTAGTAGTTCTACATCCCATATCACAAGTTCAAAATTTATGATCATTTTAAGTTTACATTCCTATTGCAAGCATTATTTCTCATATTAAAAAAATGATATGTCGTTACATAAGAACTGTTATCTTCAACAATATGACAAGAAGTTTCCAGCCAGTACTGTAGTTTTTGCATATAATAATAGGTAATAGGTCAGAGGTTTGTCAGTCTACTTTCATAAAGTTTCCAATTAACTTATTAAAGATCAAAAAAATATATTTCAACAAATGATCAATTCAGGTCAGTAATCCATCCCACTAAAGCTAAACGAACCTAAATAGTCTGGTCTAAATCAATCAATATGATTCTTAGTTTCATCTCACAAAAAAGAAAAGAAAAGAAAAAAGTAAAGAGCATAAGGTCATGCTCTCATGTGATCCTGTGATTCATGTTGCTACTTTATCCACTACGTCAAAGCTTGAAGGACAAAACCATGGTTTACATGGATAATTCCTGCAGTCAAGCATAGCTATTATGGTATTTTAAATATGTCAAACTAAGATATAAATGTTTGTATTTGCTCAACCACACCAAAGGTACATCTTCTATCATCTATATCTGCATGCGGATAAATATTTATGCATGTATGTTTTCAATGCACACAAATTGCACCACATGGACCAACGAAAGTTGGTCAAAGAGCAAATATAAAATATCATGAGTATTTACGAAAAACTACTACTGCACAAGAATCTGATTCATGTCCCTTGCAAATTTATTAAAAGAAATGTGAGTACAGATAAAGAGTTCCAGCACATATCAATCTTAGCAAGAAAGGAGAAGAAATGGTTTGAGGGAATACATAGCAGATCCAACCTGAGCAAGGTCACCAACAGCATAGTCACGAAACAGCACGTAACCACTTGGCTGGAAAGAAAGGAAAAGGAAAAGAGTTGCGTGATGGCAATTCAGTTTTGAAACACATTCGAATTGGAAATACTATAAACACTTACCCTGAGAACTTTTCTAATGTTCTGCAAGACTAAAGGCATCTTCTCAGGGGACACTGCAGATAGCACAAAAACCTATTTAACATGTCAGCTAGTTTGGCAGTAAAGATTACGTTCCTCGATTAGAGACAGCAATTATTCATTAAATGTAACCAAGCCGATACTTATAAATCATGAACATTTGTCATAAACCATAACTTCCATTCAAATACCATGGTTACAATGTCTACCGAAAATGGAGATATTTGCTTGCTTAGGTCATCACTGGTAAGGTCACAAACAAATGCATTGACACGGGTCTCTGCAAAGTCTTTATGTGTCTGCAATTAGAAAAATTAAAATTATTCATACTAGAGGATCAATGTAAAAAGAACTGCTAAATTGTAGATTCACCAATACATCCAAAAACTAATAGTATATAAAACAGCCAAGACAAAAATTGGACGCAAAGAAAGAGAAAGAAATCATGTGTGGTACAAGGAAAATAAATTTTCCATCCAAAATTATTCACATGGTCATTTCCACTATATACTTGGTAGACAAAAAATTCAAATCACGTCGAGAATACCTTCAATGGTAAATTGAAGAACTATATGCATATACATTTATGGAGGATTGAATTATCAAATCCAAAGAAGGAAAAGCTATGATTACACATTTTCTTGACAACTGCTCAAACACTAATAATCTATAAACTCATGCATGGTAAGTGCTCAAAAGTTTCCCAGCACATAAGAACCATCTATAAATTTCACGTGCAACTTCTCAAACAGTAACAGTTTATAAAATCATACATGGTGAGCATCCAAAAGTTTGCAGGTACAGGAGAGACCATCTATAGATTTCACACGGTTGTGACACCAAATGCTGGTCCATTATGCCAGACAAAACATTCACAAATAATTATTGTTCTCTGGTAATGACAGTTTCATGGTAATGCCAGAATGTATGCCAACATAGGCAATTCCTAAACATAAACAAAAACATAATCCCTAGCCTAAGTGATTGTTGGAGTAGAACCCAAACAAATTTTCTTCAAAAAATTAAGAAAAGTCATGTAATTGATTTGTTTCAGAAATCATATAAACATGAATTTTTCGGCTTTTTTTCCCTCTTATAAATTTTTTCAAAAACCACAAAAAGATAATTTAAGCAGTCAACATTCCATTTTTAATCTGGGATAACAGACAAAATTCTCCACAATCAAAGTCATTAACAGTATTCTGAGAATAAAAAGCAGGTAATATGCACTGATGTTTTGTAAAGCCAACTATCACTTGAAAATGAACAAAAAACTTTTAACCCAGAAGACTGCACATCACACCATCATTTTAAAATTATTAATTGATATCACGCTAAGAAAATAATATAAAGTCATCCAAACTTATGTTAGCTGAGTAGAGCGAATAAAATATAAGAACAAAGTTCCAAAAGAGTTCTATTGTGGACTATCTACCACAGGTCAATGTAAGAGCAAGAAAAACAAACCTTAACCAAGTTAATGGCACGCGGTGAAAAATCACATGCATGAACAAAAATATCTGGGTATGTAGCAGTCAAAGGAAAGATAGTATTTCCAGCTCCACAACCAACCTGTAATCAACATCAGATGCGATAATCTTGAATACATAAACTTAAAGGAGCAGCTAAATATCTTGCAAAGAACAACATTGATTAAAACAGATTCGTTTCAAACCTTCTGTATTGTATAATATAAGCTAAGGTAGCAAATGAAACTGCCAAATTTCATGAGGAAAACTAGATGCAGAAAAATCAAAGTAACTCCAAGAAATAGACTCGGGCTGTTAGTGCCTCTTTCATAGATGGAATTATCGTTTCCCAAAATTCTTTCAGAGCCTTTAAAAATTTTCATTTATATAGTTTTGAATGTTAAAAGAAGGATAATTCTAGTGGAACTTCTTTCAGAAGTGTATAATTTGTACATGATTTATATGTGGGCTCAAGTAAGTTAGGAATTTTAGTAAATTTAGAAAAATTTCGTGTATAGCTTCTGTGACAAAATCTTGAAGGCAGAATTTGACTGAAAGAGAATTAACAAAAGAAAATTTTCCAGAGGTGACCAAGACGTCTACAATAATTCAGAACAATCTGAAGACCTGTAATTGATCTATACATTTATACACTCAACAGCTCTCAAAATCAGCACATGCAATCAGTATCAACTCAATCTATAATGACCACACAAAAAAACAAATTAACCCAATAGCATGATGGGCAAGGCTTGATTCTTTGATCCTTTTTCTCTTTTCAACCATACAGTTTCTAGAGCCAGTCCAATTATTTCCAATGGCTGATAAACCCCACTAATCAAACCTTTAACATCAAACCAATTCTCAATTGTTCTGAAATATATTAACATTAGCCGACAGCTATGAAATTTAAGTGCTGAACTTAAGATCCTTTATGATAGAATTCTTCAGTTTTGCATCACAAAGATAAAATTTTTCTCCAAATGATAAGTTTTGCATCAGAGAAATTCAAATACAACCAAAACCTCAAAAGATTATTGAATACAGTAATCAACTTATGGAAGTACTGATGTTGAACTTCCATTCAATTACCCAAGTCAATATCAATAATAAAATGATGGCATAAATCCTATAATCACAAGAAATCAAACTCAGACGAAGAGTATGTATTAATAACATGAAAAATCAATATCATATCATGCTGGAAGATACAAGTAATTTACCTCTAAAATATCTTTCCTACCATCTCCCTGAAAAAAAAAAAGAATTTTCATGCAAATTAATCAATCATTCATTACAAAAACTAACAAACCAACATTAGAATGGAAGCAAGCCCATTTCTTAACTCACACAGAAAAAGTGACCCCATTCCTTGTCCAAGTAATGACGATCTCTGAAAAACTGAACAAAAATACCACTCAATCAAACTCAAAAAATTGAACACAACCCAATTCTTTTTTCATGATTTGAAACTGACTCTGTCTTGGTGACGTTTGTAGAAGACATCCCAATACTTCTTAGCATCTTTTTCGTACTTGTCTGAAGAACAGGAAATCAATAGTTATAAATGAACTAAATCAATTTATTAATGACCTAAGAGCGAGTGGAATAAGCACCTCTCCAGAAAGGAGAAACTCCGCTGTTGGGGGTCGGGTATATTTGTAACTTGACAGCTTCAGCTTCATGTCGTTGATTCGCGGTATTTGGTATATTAGATGATTCCATTTTGAATAATTTACAAACCCTTTTTCGTTTGTGGAAAAATTATTCACGTGGAAAGAATTGGATTCGGATTCAGATCAGTCCCGTAGATCACTTAAAATTACCACATAAATAAAATCTTAACGACTGCTTCAGCTGTACGTATAATCAATTACCTGATTTCTGCAAAATTGAAATGACTGGTGGACACTGAAGGGTGGGTTTGACAATTCAGGGTTTTGCTGTGGTTTCCGACAGCTTATATGAAAACGCTGCGTTTAAGCGAGACAAAGGAAGGGTTTAGACACTCCAGGGTTTGGCTGCGGTTTCCGACAGCTTATATAGAAACGCTACGTTTAAGAAAATATACCTCCACGGGGCAAACCATAGACGCCTCGCCTGATATTTGACAAAACCACCGGAAGACATAAAGTTTCTCCAAAATTACACATATAACCCCTTGACCGAATGATAATTTCTAAACAACCCCAAACCAACCCCCCCGAATAAATAATTAACATTTAATAGGCATAAATTATGAATAAACAAATCAAATTTGACTCGATATAAATATGATATAATTATTATTTATTTAATATAAATATAATATAATTATTATTTATATTAAAAAATATATATTAATATTTTACAATTATTTAAATATAATTCAATTAGATAAAAAGACTTATTTAAACATGAATATTTATTTATACACAATGAATGTTCATTTAAACGTATATGATTATTTATTTAAATATAATTATTCATATCACATTTCTTATCATAGATCCCACACGTAATAACTGTTCCAGATTCTTAGCATGCATTCCTTTTGTCCAGAATACGTATCAAGAACCTATAAAATTAATAAGGTATCTATTTTTCATAAAAACATTTATAATACTCCTAATAAAATTAATCAAAATCCCATAAATTTCTTTATTCACAACAAATCTCAAACACTTCTATATCTCAAAACATTCATTTCAAATCAAATACAAACATCATCATCTCATAAACAAAATATATACATATATACTTCATCTTAAATCATCCTTCTGAGGCATATCAAATCTCAAATAAATTATAAATTCATTTAATAAATATCAAATCACAATATTATATTATTCTTCTTTTACAAACCATATATAAATACATACAAGGGTTTTACAAAATCTGTAACAAGAAAAGTAAACATAATTTTATAAGTTCTTTCCGTGAACTCTAAGGTGAAAATATGAATCAAGTTTAAGAATTATACCTAAACATACTGTCTTAATACTATCACCACCTTTCTAAAGTCTTAGCTAAACTCAAATTAACCTGTGAGTGAAAAAAAAAAAGGTGAATAAACTAAGGTATACTCAGTGAACAGATAAAATATATAAAACAGAAAACAGTTAAAGAATAAATAAGGGTTTTTATTACAACACTTTTAAGAAAATAGTTTTTGAAAATATTTTTTCTATTTTAAAACTATGACCTGTTATATATAATAAAAAATTGGGCTTAACCGTCCTTTTTCGATAATCACTCTGATCAGGAGCAATCTTGAACCATCAATGGATTTTTTGTAAACAATTTAAAATTCATAAAGGCTCAACAAAAAGTTTCTTGATTATAATGTAAAATATATATAAGATTTACGAAAATAATGCCCACTACTGATGTTGTTCTCAAGTAGTCTGTAAATTCACATATGTCTATTCTCAATATAACTATCTAATGGGTCACTCCATCACAAATGAGATCTCTATCTACCTTATACCATCCCTACCGGTTCACTCACTCACTTAAATGGCCACTGTCTCGGTCTATCCCAAGTTACTTAACTCTTTGTAGCTATAATCTTAACCCTTATTACCCTAGCCTCCTAGATCTAAATATCCAAAAATCAAGTCAAATCAAGAAATATATGTAATCATTATCAAATTCGAATATCATACTGCATTTCATGTACAAATTTAATCATAGAATTATCATTTAGCCTCCTAGACCTTAAATATCATACACAATCAATCACAGGCCATTTATATATAAAATATGGATATAAATATTCATCTAATAATTTTGAAAATATATCAAAATAATTAAAAATATTATTTATAAGAGTTTAAAATCCATAAATAAAGTTTTCACTCATAATACAGGGAGGATAAACACTCTCTAACCAATCCTCACTCCTTGGCTCCTCTTAGATGTTCCTCTTACGAGCATAGTTGCCTAAAATATACATATACATAAATTTTTATTATTTCCATATTTAACACGATAATTGCAACTTATATATGAAATGATAGTACTCGTATTCCTACTTTTCTTAATCAACACCAAATCCATTGAGGCTTTATGTTCTTCTAAGTTATTTCTTAAGAAAATCTAGCCCTTTAAATTCATATATACTCAAATCAATTTCTAAATCATTATTCTATTTATCAACAATAAATCCAAGCCATAATAATATACTAAATTCGAGGATTTAAACTTAAATCGTAGTTAAAAAGCTTATCCAACAATCAAAAGTAACTTAGAAAACTAAGTTTTTGGTCAGTTGTGAAAAACCCAAATGGTTGAAACCTTAACTGATCTCTCAGCTTACATCTTGCTCAAATCTAGGAATGTAAGTCAAATCTAGGTTAAAAAATATTACTAGGGTTTGATTTTGGGTAGAGAAATAAAGAATAATCAGTGAGATTTATAAAAAAATAAAGGTAGTTTAGTCAAATTATAAAAAGAAAATAGAGAGAGAGATAAGAAAGTATAAGAGTGGTAAAGATGATGATAAAGTAAATGAATGGTTTTTGCATTCAGTTTCCATTTTATAATGCTCAGCATAATTACTAATTTGTTTTTGTTATATTGAAGGGAGAAAATTCTATAAACTGATAAAACAGGTTTTTCATAATATAGATATTTCGTTTCCCCTCATTAGATTGGTATTAGAACTTGCAAATCTATAGGAACTATAAATACTTTTTCTGTAAGTATCGATACATTCTGTTTTATGGTTAAAGGTATCGATATTTTTTTTATAAGTATCGATCCTTAAGCAGATTTTAGTTTGCCTTTGCTCCAGGTGTATCGTATTTTTTGTAAGTATTGATACTAGGACCAATAGTACCAAAACTTTGGCTGTAACTATCGATACTTGCCTTTAATGTATCGATTCATTTAGCTCTAACTTACATGTACTGATACTTTCCTCAAAAGTATCAATATTTCTTTACATTAAACTCTGTCTCTGCCTGTGAACCCTGTCCCTTAGATGTATGGACATTATAATAAATTTCTCATGAGACTCCTTGCATGATTTTGCATATAGATTGCGCATTAGAGGGTAAGATAACTTGAGATTATTTTTGAAAAAGGTGTGTAGTATAAAATAATGAGTCTATGAGTAAAAACTAGATTTTTGACCCCAAAATCATATTCAATTAAGAAAAAGATTTTTTACATTTTTGTAGAGCTCAGAGAGATCTTTTCATTGATATATTATGGGTTCTGTGAGAATATTCCAGTCAAAAGTTATGGCCACTTGAAGTTACTATTTCAAAATAGAGAAAACAGATGAAGTATCGATACATAGGATATTGATATATCAATACTTGGTTCTGAAGGCGAAATGTATCGATATCCAAGATTAGAAGTATCAATAAATGGGATTAATGTATCGATACTTAAGCATAGAGAATGAAGTATCGATACTTGAGAAAAGTATCAATACTTTGTTAATAGTGATGAACAATGGGACACCATGTATTGATACTTTAATGGAACAAGTATCGATACCCTACAGTTTTGATGAATAGTAAAGACTAAAGTATCGATACTCTATAAATAGTAAAGAATGAGGTATCGATACTTGGGATATTTTTGATCCTGGAACTCATCCTCGACTAGAAGTATCGATACATGGGGTGTTCATGTTTCAATATATGGACAGACTGGAACGTGAACGACCCCCTTTCTATGAGGAAGTATTGACACATAGAAGGCATGTATCAATATATGATGGCGTGTCACACGTCTAAACATGTTCTAGAAGAGTGTTTTGGTTATTTCAGAGCCCCATTTTATGCAGAACTCAGGGGTCATCTTCTCCATTTTATTTTCTTCTTCCTCTCTTATCTAAAACACTCTCCATTCTCTGTCAAGGATATATTTCAGCCAAATCTCCATCAAACTCCACCATTTTACTTACAATGACCTCATAATCAACACTAGAACTCAAGAACCTCCTCTCATCAGAGCTCTGACCAACGATTTGAAAAGAATTGCTAGAGAGGAGCCGCGGGTAAATAATGGTTAAAGAGAGAGAAACACCCCCCAAAAAGAGACTCAAAGATCACCTACTATTCAGGTAAGCTTATCCTTCAACTCACCTCTCTATCTTAAGCTATCATTTTGTGTAAATTGAGAAATATGTACCTCAGAACACTTTTTACGTAACCCTAAAAATTAAGAATTTTCTCATTTATCAACTGGATCAATAAATTAGAGGGTTTATGCTTTCATTGATGTTGAAATAACTGAGAATGATGCGAAAGGGGGGGTGAGAACGTTTATGGGCAGTAAATCAGGAGAGAGAGAGAGAGAGAGAGAGAGAGAGAGAGCATGATCATGCATTGCCTCATGGATGTATATTATAACAAATCGTTGAATTTATATTTATGTGTGTATCCAGGTGCAACAGTCGAAGCTAAAGAGTCTCCATTAAGAAGAGGATATCCAATGGGTGATTTTTCACCCCAGAATAATGAGTGAAAATACTTTCTTTCTTTCGTCTCATTAAATCCTTTTTAATTGATTTTTCTATACTTGAAATTGTATAGTATATGGATATATATATATATGTGTGTGTGTGTGTGTGTGTGTGTGTGTGTGTGTGTGTGACTAAAATGAGGAGGCATTGGAATTGATATTGTGTGGTGATCGGGTTAGCCCCTTACTTGTGATAGCATTAGGATTGTGATGAATCATTGGTTGCCATGAATGTGAGGTCGAAGACCTATTGTTCATATTCTTTGATAATGGTATGAGGTTATAAAATTAAGGCCGAAGACCAATTGCTAATAATGCTTTTAAATGATGTTTTGTGAATGATGAGTACATAAAAGTGTATGTGTATTAAGGTTTAAATTTATCATTTTACACTTAAAGTATGATTAACTCTCTC
>JAVXUL010061394.1:0-10204 GCA_035590515.1 Trichilia minutiflora
CTCTATCTCTAGACCTCTGAGCACCTCGGGATGCAGCTGATGAACTACCAGTTCCTGACCTTCTACCAGTAGAAGCTACTGCCTGATCCACTGGTGACTACTGCTGATGATAAGAGTAGGGCTGACTCGTCTGACCCTCTACCTGCATTTCGCCTAATTTGGGACAGAATCTTCTTATATGGCCTGTCTCTCTACATTGATAGCATACTGATAGCAGAGGACATGCTCCTGAATGATAACGCCTGCAGTGATTACACTTGTCCATCCTCTGATCCTACCTCGATCCTTGTGTTGATGATCTGAATCTCGAGGGTCCTTGACTCTGAGGAGAATACGAAGATACACTAGCGGGGCTCATAGCAGAGGCTCCACTGGATGAACCACTACTATGACTTTTCTTGGAGGGAGAACCAATCTGTATACTCAAATCTTTTCTCTTCTGAAACTGACCCCTCGATCTTCGTTATCTGAATCATCTCTTTATATCCCTGAGTCCCAGACAAAGACATCTTCTCATGGATTTTAAAATTCAGTCCCTCTTTGAATTTCGCACAAAGGCTCTCTTCATTGGCAAACTCAGGTACAAACTCTACCAGTTCTCTCAACTGAGTCTCATACTCTGTCACTGTCTTACCCATCTGTCACAGGCGAAGGAACTCTTGCTTCTTCTGATTGCAGTGGAAGGGATTATAATACTGATCCCTGAATTGCTGCACAAAGTCGTTCCAAGTCAATTGGGAAGAAGCTCTGGCTTGCATATTAGCCCATCATGTGACTGCACTACCCTCTAACAATCTGACAGCTACTTTTAACTTATATCTGTCCTCTAGTTCCATATTAGTCAAATCACCATCTAGCTTTTTGAACCACCTATTGGCTTCCGTCGCATCCGTAGTGCCCCCAAAAGGCACACTTCCCAACTGTTGCACTTCCTTAATCAGCTAGGATAATTTTGGAGCTGATCCAGACGCTTCAGTAGCTTGAGTGTTCCAATAAGTCATGAATGCCATCCATTGCTCAAGAGTCATATTCGGAGGCATCCCCATACCCGGTTGCTGATATTGAGACGGAGGAGGTTCGTGCTGTTCCTCAGATTCTGATTGAGGCATATTTGACGTAGCCTCTTCATCAACATCGGGCACTACCTCCCTTCGCAGTCTACCCCGACCTCGCCTAGGTCTCGACGATATGATTGCTACAAAAGAATACGAAAGTTTAACAACACGCATATACATGGTGGTGATGCTTGACTCGACTCACCTAGTCCACTGGAATTTCAAAAACAATAAAATCAAACACAGATTTTAAATAATGTTTAAAACCAAGTTTGGGTGTTTTCAAAAATTATTTTTGAATCAAAAGCTCTAATACCACCTTTTCTGTCACACCCCAACTCGTAGGGCCCACCTATGACAGACGCACAATACCTCCAGGGTGCACTCAATCACACAGAATACCCCTTATAGGCCTGTAAGGCATTCACAAAACCTATTTTCCAAAACACTTCCAATAGCAAACCAGTCTAACACCCAAACTCTTAGTATGTATAAACGAGGTCACAAACACTTCAAATATATTCAGTATACACAAAATAGATAAAACATTCATCTTAAATAAAGTCTATGGGGGTTAATCCGTCCCCAAAACAAATATAAAATATTTGTTACAAATCTGATTCTGATTCATAAAACATTCATAAACAAAGAAAGTACAATAGCTACCAGTGGACTAAGGACTCTATCAAGTGAGTCAATTTGGCTATACCTGGGCCTTCAATCCGAAATAATCACCATCACTGAATCTCGACCTAGCGCTTATACCTGAAATTGAGAAGTAAGGGGAATGAGTATACGGGAATATACTCAGTGAGCAAACGTAATAAAACATAATCAGAAACTGTGCAGTGAATATGTACATACATTTAAATAAAGTTTCCAAAATAGCATTTATAAAATCATTGGGCTGGTTCATTTCCCGGCAACTACCCTGGCCATGGGTGTTTCAAGACCGTCAGTGGGTTTTGTATGCAAAGAAAACATGCTAGTTATTAAAAATGGATTTAAAATGCAATAGATATTAAACATGCAGTTTTATCAGAAAAAGGTGCCTAACACTGACATTTGCCTCGAGCCGTCACGGGGTGACATCCGTGACTAACTCGACGAGATTCATAGGTGGACAAATCCCATCACAATATCACAACACAACTACAATCACGTAACGGTCCACCTATGCAGCCTCTACTCACCTAGGTGACCTCTCTCCCAGGTCAACCCTAGGCTACCACTATACACTCACCTGGGGATCCACCTCCAGTGAACTCCGTCCCAGGCTACCACCATATAGTTATAGTAAACCGGTACACAAGGCCGTTATCACCAATGCACATAGTCACAAAATCTTGGCCTAATGGCCATGTCATCATCATAATATAAAATAAGGCCAAATGACCGCAATATCACATAACAACAATAAATCTGGCCCGCTGGCCATGTCCTCAAATAAAACCTATCGCAAAATACCAAATCCATTTCAAAACTATATATAACACGAGTATGTACACAATTCTTTATAATTGAAAAGAAATGAGCAAAACATTTATAAACATATGCATATCATTTTATTTACGAATTAAACAAACATATAAATAAAAAATAACATATAAAAGATGTCCACTCACAGTGTAGGGAGGGTATACACTCCCTAGATCCCCTCGTTCTTCGGCGACTCAGGCGAATACCTCGATCTCGAACCGTCACCTAACCACACACATAACAATACTATTAATACTCGTCCCAATATGTATATGCTTGAATGTATGAAATGCATGCTATATCTGGGTTTCTAATATTCGGACCATTACGCATATCCGTCTAAACTTCTCGTTAAATCTCTAGTTACCTAATTACCATCGACACGAACCCACATTACGGTTAAACTAACCTATTACGACTAACATTCGTGATTTCGACTTGTGAGCCCCATCCAATCGTCGGAACAGTAATCGGAGGTACTGTTTACATTTATCTAAAATCTCTGAAATTATATTTCTAGCTTCCTACGACTTCTACGACTCCTTTATAACCCATATTATGTGTTAAAACTAAAATATTCGTGCGAAATCTATGAAAATTCACTCAGATGAATAGTAAAACCCATACGAATTAAAATATATAAAATTATGAAATGAACACGCAGACAAGTTAGAAATAATGCTACGAACCTTGTGGTATGGTCGGTTTGCTCCAATTTTATCTCTAACTTGAAAAGCACCAAATTCAAAGCCGAAACCCTAGCTCCTCTTTCGCGAATCCGCGCGTCTATCACCAAATCGATGCTCTCAGCATGTTAGACACATGGAATGTAGCTCGTCTGTGAAGAGAAATCGAGATTTCAGTAAAAACCGACAAAATTTAGATAAGGAGAAACAAGGAGAACGTGAGAAGAAGGAAAAGGGAGGAGAAAAGGAAGAAAAGCTAAAATTTCGACCCCTGGACCCTTATTTATAGAAAAAGGGTGAAATTATCATTTTGCCCTTAAGTTTTCTTAAGGAGGAAGCTTCTAAAAATGGGCAAATTTATCATTTCACGTCGATTCGGTCGAACGAATGGCAGTTCGTTCGAATCGCCCCCTTCGATCGAACGAATGGCAGTTCGTTCGAACGAATCCCTCAGCGTCTACAGGAGTCAGAGAGCTTCTAAATTGTCGGTCGAACGAAACCATGTTCAACCGAACGAATCCACACTTCGGTCGAACGAATTATCTATTCGATCGAATGAAGCTTAATTCGATAGAACGAATCCCCTTATTCGTTCGAACGAATCTGAAGCCAGAATTTTTCAGAGAGTTCTCAAAACTTCGATCGAACGAATCACCCATCCGGTCAACCGAACCTGCCAAAATTTGAAATCTCACTTTAATACTCCCCAAATTTGAAAAATATCATTGGAGTCCCACTCAAAATAAAACATACTTTTAATTACGTTGAAGTCCCTGTATTTACGACCCCAAAACTCTATCTTAACCAATCAAATTCCCAATCCAAGTCACGAAAACACGCTCACTCGTACACGGGGTATGAGATGAATGCAAATACACGAACAATAAAAATAAAAAATGATCGTTATACCCTTGGGATATGAGCACGGGGCTCACATTTACTTTGAGTATAAATGAGATATCCACCCTTCTTTCCTATGCTCAACTTTTATCTCGATTAGATGACATAATTAAATACCTGCAAGAAAATATTAGAATAACAACTTCACTGCTCTCTCTCATATATTTACGCTCACGTTCGTATTTGCACATAATTAACTAAGCAAATCACTCAATCTTTCTCTTTAATTCGTTAGACAAACTATTATCAACTCAATCAAGCTTCATTTGCAATGAACAATTCCCAATAAATCACTTATAGGAACAACACAAGAATAACATATCCAATGAATACGAGATTGAGACAATTGAGGAATCAAAGATAAAAATAAGTGAAGGAACAATTAATGAAATAATTAGCAACTAATTTAATTTTTAATTCCTAATCAATTTCATTCCTTTTTATTTTTTAATCTAACCCGAATCCATTCAAAATCACCGATTCACATTCGATAAACATGACTAATAGTTAATAAGAAAATAATTAATTAGATAAAGGGAAAAAGCAAAAGAATTTTGGCTTTATTGATTGTATTTTGCTTAAACAACGTTAAATCATGGTAAGTTCCAAGGCATCAACAATTACATTTTTTAATAACAAAGTATAAGTGGACTTGGATTATTTGGTACCCATGTAAAAAAAATTATTAAATAAATAAATAAAATAAAATAAAGGAAGCAATGAAAGGAAAAGAGAAATCAAATCTTGAAATTTTAAAAAAAATATGAGACCCTTCGTTATTATTATCATCATCATCATCATCGCTAAAGTTATTATTAAATGCTCTCTTGTCTCCTATCAAACTCCAACTTTATAAAGAGTTTTGTTAAATAGTATTTTAAAAATATTTATTAAAATTATTATATTTAATAAATTATAATTTTTAATTCATAAAAATTACTTATTACTTGTTATATTAATATAAAAGTTTATTCTTTAATCAATGCTTTCAAGATATTGTTTAACAAAACTCTTTTATAAAATATTAATTTAAAAAGCAATCGCTCTTTCTGATAATTAAAAATTAAATTTCTATTCGATATGAACGTCAAAGCTACCACTTGATTATAGCTAATAATTTTATTTTTATATTTAAAGACTCAAAAGTACAAGTGATAATATTTAAAATAAAAGAAATTTAAATTCAATATTTATTTAATTTTGATAAAAAAATTTTGACGTTTATAAATGTTTCTCCACATAAAGTAAAATTTTTATTTTATTGCTATATTATTATTTTGTTATTTATATTTATATTTATATTTATATTAATTATTAATTTATATTTATTGTACTGCTTGAAGTGTTAAAATCACGAAGTTTTGGCTGTAATTAAGAGCACCATTGTGGTGCTTTTGATAGGATCATTTTTGCAATTGTATCCCAGTTGCCATCTGCTTTCTCAAACGATGAGACTAAAAATTAAGGTGGTCCCCGTTATGCCATCTGCTTTCTTAATTACTTTTTGGAAAGTCAAAGTTTGTGGCGTGATAAAGAGCTAGGACGCTTATGAACAAACCAAAGAGAATCCTTTAATAATTTAAATTTACTTAATTAAAGATGTAAAGAAAATATGAAATATTCTGGCTCTCCTCTTCATCGTTATCCCTTATCCTCCAAGTTTTCTGTGACCAATTTCTTCTTCTTCTGGTTATCTTTTCTTTCTCTCCATTAAAATCAACGTCAGATCTGTCATTAGTATTTACTTCAAAAATATTTCCTTACAGTAACTAACCACTTCTTACTTATTTCCCAACCCAACCCAATAACATCCAATCTATATTTCTGTAATTTGCTTTCTTATTTTGAGCGTTTGAAATTTAATGTCCTCATTCACTCCTTATTTTTATTTTTTTTGTCGTTTCTTGCTCATTTACTCCTTTTTTTTTTCCTGTCTCTTTGTGCGTACTCTTTTTCTCCTTCTGTTTGTGTTTCTTTTCCAAGTGCATGAATATAGTGTCTATTTATAAAAGAAAATGTGATAAGATCAAGATAATGTTAATTTTCTCCTTATCAAATACAAACTAGATAACTCTAGAAACAAGTAAAAGACAATTAAATAAGTTAAATGCAACGAGGTAACTACAAAAACCCTAATCTACAACATCTTCCCCACCTAAAAGACTTGTTTTGAAATTTTCATAGCATCCTTTTGCTTTGAATTTTAGCACTTTGACCCATATGTTACTTTAACAACAAAAATAATTAAATAATTCAAAATTTTACAATAAGATCCTTTTATCTAATATATTTTATAAAATTAATTTCTCATTTTTACAAATTTCACAATAAATTTTAGTTTCAATGATTAATTTGAAAATAAAATTTTAAAAATTACAAAATTAGCTGAATAAAACATTATAAAACGGACCATGACAATAATTATTTTAGTTAATATTCCCAAACCATTCATTACTTCAAATTATTAAGATAAGGAATTATTAATAGTTAAGACAATCTTTACGTTAGATACGTTCTCTTTTATTAGATGTCTTAGTGTTTACCAACAAATACTAGAGGAACAATTAGATCTTACTTAATTCCTAACCAAGAGGACTAAAATGTCAATGACAGTTATTTAAATATTTAAATTACAAAATGTTAACATAAAAGGAATTTAATCAAATTTATTTAGTACCTTCATTTTCTATGAAAAATCATAACAAAAATTTTAAAAATCCCTTAAAATTATATTATTATATTGAACATTTTAATAAATAAAAAAAATAAAAATTTTGTATAAATTCTATTTACATAATTTTATTCTTTTATCTTATTAAATTATTAAAAAATATGATAATAATAAAATATTATCAAACTAATTTGTATGAATGAATTTGTATAAAAATTTTAATATATAATAGTGTTTGTAATGTTTTTATATATTAATAAAATTTAATATTTTAAATTTTCTTTTTTTACTTAATGAATAAAATTGGTTATAATAGTTAATAAGAAAATAATCAATTAGATAAAGGGAAAATGCAAAAGAGTTTTGGCTTTATGAATTATAAGTGGACCTGGATTATTTGGTACCCAAGTAAGAAAAATTATTAAAAAATAATAAATAAAATAATTAAAGAAAGCAATGAAAGGAAAAGCGAAAACATATTTTAAAAATATGAGACCCTTCATTACTACTACTACTACTACTACTACTACTATTATTATTATTATTATTATTATTATTATTATTATTAAATGCTCTCTTGTCTCTTATCAAACTCTAACTTTATAAAAAAATTTGTTAAATAGTATCTTTAAAATATTTATTAATATTATTAAATTTAATAAATTATAATTTTTAATTAATAAAGATTATTTATTAATTATTATATTAAAAATAAAAATTTATTTTTTAAACAATGCTTTTAAGATATTATTTAACAAAACTCTTTTATAAAATACTAATTTAAAAAACTACCAATCTTTCTGATGATTAAAAATTAAATTTTTATCCTATATGAACGTCAAAGTTACCACTTAATTATAGCTAATAATTTTATTTTTATATTTAAAGACTTAAAAGCACAAGTGACAATATTTAAAATAAAAAAATTTAAATTCTATATTTATCTTATTTTTTTGACACATATAAATGTTTCTCCACATGAAGTAAAAATTTTATTTTATTGTTATATTATTATTTTGTTATTTATTTAGGAAGTTTTGGCTGGAGCATAAAAATCACGAAGTTTTGGCTGTAATTAAGAGCACCATTGTGATGCCTTTGAATGTGTTTTTGATAGTTCTAAATCGTTTTGGGTCATCCAAAGCAAAGTTGCAGTAAAAGTGCATCGAACAGTCATAGTGGAGACGATTGAATTTAAACCAATTTAAATTTACTAAATTAAAGATATAATGAAAATATGAAATATTCTGGCTCTCCTTCTCTTCATGGTTATCCCTTATCCTCTCAAGTTTTCTGAGGCCAGTTTTTTCTTTTCTTCTGGTTATCTCTTCCTTCTCTCCATTCAAATCAACGTCAGATCTTTCATTAGTATTTACTTCAAAAATATTTCCTTACGGTAACCACTTCTTATTTCCCAACGCAATTAGATCCTATCTATATTTCTGTAATTTGCCTTCTTATTTTGAGCGTTTGATCTAAACAACACACTGCTTTTGTTGTTCAGTTACTTCATTTTGCACCCACGTTGTCCAGGTGTTGGTCTTTGTTATAATCAAAATGGAAATCCTGATTTCCGTTGCTGCAAAAATCGCCGAGTACTTGATTTCTCCCTTAGTTCGTCCATGTACCTACCTCTGCAGCTATAAGACCAACTGTGAGAATCTTAAGAATGAAATACGGCAGCTTAAGGCTGCCAGAGACAGCGTACAACAGAAGGTTGATGCTTCAAAACGCAAAGGGGAAGAAATTGAACAGAATGTCGAGGGATGGCTGATTAGTGTAGACAAGTTCATCGATGAGGTGGGAAACGTTATTGAAGAGGCTGAGAAATCGAACCACCCAAATTTAAAGACCCGTTACCAGCTTAGCAAGAAGGCATTGAGGGGGGTGAAGGATATTGCTGGACTCAAGGATGAAGGAAGATTCGAACAAGTTTCCCATCCAACCATTCCAGAAGAGATATGGCTTAAAACTTCTCAAGGTTACATGCAGTTTGAATCAAGAAAATCGATTTTGAAGGAAATACTAGACGCGCTACGCAATCCCAAAGTGAACATAATTGGGGTGTACGGGATGGGTGGCATCGGGAAGACAACGTTGGTAAAAGAAGTTGGTAGACAAGCCAAGGAAGATAAGCTCTTTGATATGATCATTTCTGCAAATGTATCCCAGTCACCCGACATAAAAAATATTCAAGGAGAAATCGCGGAGAAGCTAGGTCTGGAATGCAAGGAGCAGAATGAAGCTCTAAGAGCCGGAAGGCTCTATGAACGATTGAAGAAAGAGTCGAAGATCCTTATAATTTTAGATGATATTTGGGGGATACTTGATATGGAGGCAATCGGAATTCCCTTGGGAGATGATAATAGCGGATGTAAAGTACTATTGACATCGAGAAGTCAAGATGTGTTGTCCTGTAAGATGGATTCTCAACACAATTTTTTTGTTGATGTTTTGAATGAGATGGAAACTTGGAGTCTTTTCAAGAAGATGGCCGGTGACTGTATTCAACATGATGAATTGAAATCTGTGGCAACAGAAGTAGCCAAGGAATGTGCAGGTTTGCCAATCGCTATTGTAACCGTAGCAAGGGCATTAAGAAATAAGAGATTATTTGAATGGAAGGATGCTTTGCGACAATTAAGAAAGCCTTCTTCTAGAAACTTCACCGGAATACAAGCAGTGGCATATTCTACTATTGAGTTGAGTTACAATCATTTAGAAAGCGAGGAACTCAAGAATATCTTTCTGTTAATAGGATATACCAACATCACAGACATTAACCGCTTGTTAATTTTGGGTATGGGTTTGGGTTTGTTTGAAGACATTAATAAGATGGAAGAAGCACAAATTCGGGTACGTACTTTGGTCGATAAGCTCAAAACTTCTTGTATGTTGCTTGACGATGCAATCGGATCTAGGGACTTCTCTATGCATGACATTGTTCGCGATGTCGCCATATCAATCGCGTCTAGAGACCAACATGCATTTACAGTGAGAAATGAGCTGGTAAATCAATGGTGGGAGGATAAACAAGATATTTGTACCTCTATCGTCTTAAGTAATGTCAAGATTAGTGAGTTTCCGGAAGTGTTGGATTGTCCACTACTGAAACTTCTCTCCATAAATTCTCATAATTCTTCCATAAAAATTCCAGATGAATTTTTCACCAGAATGGGAGAGCTCAGAATTTTAGATTTCTCTTCTATGCATTTATTGTCACTGTCTTCGTCTCTTCGTCTCCTAACAAATCTTCGAGCATTGTGTTTCCGCTCTTGCAAACTGGACAACATGGCCAGTATTGGAGACTTGAAGAAACTGGAAATCCTTTGCATTAACCATTGTGATATTAAGCAGTTGCCTGTACAAGTCAGCCAATTGACTCGGCTGAGGTTGCTTGATTTGAGTAATTG
>JAVXUL010061415.1:0-10202 GCA_035590515.1 Trichilia minutiflora
TATTCTGTGTGGATGAGTGCACCCTGGAGGTCTGTGGCGTCTGTCACAGGTGGACCCCACGGGTCGGGGCGTGACAGGGAGCACATTGCTATAGACTCCGTGGTTGGGTTGCCTCGATTTCAGGCGGGCCACGATGCCATTTGGGTGATTATAGATCGACTCACTAACTCAACTTATTTTCTGCCGATTCAAGTGAAATTTTACTTGGAGAAATTTACCAAGTTGTATGTTTCAGAGATTGCCAGGCTGCATAGGGTGCCAGTTACTATAGTGTCAAATCGAGATCCTCGTTTTACATCTCAATTCTGGCCTAGACTTCAGGAAGCTATGGGTACTCAGTTGACTTTCAGTTCTACATTTCATCCTCAGATTATTTGTCAGTTAGAAAGGACCATCCAGATACTAGAGGACATGCTTTGGGTATGTGTTATTGAGTTTTCTGACAGTTAGGATACGCACCTATCATTAAAAGAATTTGCGTACAATAATAGTTATCAAGCTAACATTGGGATGGCGCCTGGGATGGCGCCTTATGAGGCATTGTATGATAGAAAATGCAGAAGCCCAGTGTGTTGGGATGAGGTTGGTGAGAGAAAGCTCGATGGTGTCGAGTTGGTTAAAATCACCATTGAGAAAGTCAAGATTATTAGAGAAAGATTGAAGCAGTCCAAGATAGACAGAAATCCTATGTTGATACTTGAGAAGAGCATTGGAGTTTGAGATAGACGATCAGGTTTTCTTGAAAGTATCGCCTTGGAAAGGAATAATTAGATTCAGAAATCGAGAAAAGTTGTATCCTCAATATATTAGACCCTTTGGTATTGAGGAAAGGATAGGCCCAGTAGCCTATAGATTGGATTTGCCAGAATCATTGAGTAAGATATATGATGTCTTTCATGTATCTATGCTCAAGAAGTATGTGTCGGATCCTTCCCATATACTTGAGACATGACCGATGGATTTGAGAGATAATCTTAATTGTGTAATAAAATCGGTAAAGATACTTGATTGGTAAGAATGGGTCCTGAGAAATAGAATTATTCCAATGATGAAAGTTTTGTGGCAGAGTGCTACAGTTGAGGAGATGACTTGGGAACCAGAGAGTCTGATAAGACAACATTATCCACACCTTTTCTAGTGACAAGGTATATATTTAGCCCATAGAAACAGGTCTTTGCATATTCTATGTGATGTATATTTTATTTTCATTTCTATTTTAATCTATAGAAGCTGTAGTTCCTTCTCCTAGTAATAAATAGCAAGTGAGGTATTCTAATATACCTTTATTTGATTATTAAGGGAAAAGGGGAGCTGTATGCTTAGTATTATTTTTGTTTTGTATACTCATTACGTTATACAGAATTTTGAGGACAAAATTCAATTAAAGGAGGAGAGTTATGAAACCCGTCCTTTAGGATTATGGGCATAATAGTAAATCCCTCAAGAGTCTTCATGTATATTATCGTGTTTAGATTATGCGCGAGAGGGTTATAACTCGAGAATGTGTTTCGAGGAGATGTAAGGTGTTGAATAGGAGTCTGAGAAAGAACTGAATTTTTGATCCCAAAATCATCTCCAATTGAGAAAAAGTTCCTTATCTTTCTCGAAGAGAGCTTTCTGATGATATATTATGAATTCCGTGATGATATCTGAGTCAAAAGTTATGACCATTTGAAGTTGCAGTCCTCAGAAGGAGGACTAGAGAAAAAGTATCGATACTTTTGGGAAAAAATATCGATACATTTACTATTTGAGACCAAAGGTACTGATAACTTTGGAAGTATGATGAATAGTGAATAGTACTAAACATATCGATATCTTGGCAAAGGTATCTACATGTTTGTGACGGTGATGAAGTCCGCTTGCGACGAAAGGTATCGATATGTTGAAGAAGGTATCGACACCTTGCAGGCTTATAAACAGTATTTTGACCAAATGTATCGATATATTGCAAAAAAAATGCCAAAGGTATCAATACGTTTTGAAATGTATTGACACTTTTGGGGATTGCATAGCCTATATGCGTCGGACAGGGGGATCATCTTTCCCATTTAGTTTCTTTTCTTCTCTCTCTACTAGAACAACAAAAATCACTCTCTCTCACTAGTAAAACTGATCTCAGCCATTTCTCAACTAAACTCTACTATTTCAGTTCCTATGAACTCAGAATCAACACAAGAATCCCGAAATCTTCTTGGATCAGAATTTCAACCGTTGGATCATGAGGATTTAAGAGGAAAGAAAGCACGATAAATAGTAGTCAAAGAGAGATTTAAGCTAAAAAAAGAGCTCCAAACTCACCTACTAGTTCGGGTAAGCTTGTTCTTCAGTTTTTCTCTCTTATTTAAGCTATCATTTCACGTAGATCTAATAATATATAGCTCAGGTACTGTTTATAAAACCCTAGAATTTGGGGGATTTCTGATTTATCATTTGTATCGATAAATTAGAGGGCTTTGATAGCTAATGGTGTTGAAATATATGATAAATGCTTGATTGTAGAGTGGGGTTTGGTTTATGGCAATGTTTTAAAGAGAGAGAGGGAGAGAGGAGTGCGAGAGTAGCATGAGCATGCATTGCATCAAGCAGGTACACGTAGACAGATTATAAATCTATGTTTGTTTGTGTATCTAAGAGCAACAGCCGAGACAGGAGGATCTCCATCGCGAGGAAGATACCGAGAAGGTGGTTTCCCAACCCAAGATGGTGAGCGGGCACGTTCTTTTCCCTTCGCCTCTATTATTGTTATTTTTGAATGAATATAATGATAGAGAAGATAGAATGTGAATATATATATATATATATATATATAAATGTATGTATATAAATACATAACTGAAATGAGGAGACGTTGGATGTATGTTGTGTGGTGGCCGGGAGGACCCCTTATTTGTGATAGATAGGTTTGTTTTGAAACCTAGATTGCCATGAATGTGAGGTCGGAGGCCTATTGTGCTTATACTTAATGATATTATGATTTTAAGGCTGGAAGTCATTTTATATTTATATATGTGAATGTGGCATAATTGAGTGGAATGGCCGGGGCGTCATACTTGTTTTATGATTTGGCTTTGTGAGCTACAATATTGCTTTGGCCATGTGAGCCACTGATGAGTGTTGGCTTTATGTGCCACTTGATACTCGATTTACCCTAATGGGCCATTGTGATTGATTTATGATTTAGTGTGCCATGTTATCGATTATATATATATATATATATATATGTGTGTGTGTGTGTGTGTGTGTGTGTGTGTGTGTGTGTGTGAAGATTATCCATATAGTTGATATGGAGTGGGTGGAATCCAATAGACCTCGAAATATAGATTGACCATACAGTCCAAGAGGGATGGGTGGAATCCACATGTCTAGGTTAAAAGCAAGCTAGCCTTATACTGTATCCCAACTAGTGTTGAAGATCAGCCATACAGCTCTAAGGGAGTGGATAAGATCCTATAGACTGAGGGATATTATACATGGGCACACATCCCCAACCAGGATTGCGGATTAGCCATACAGCTGAGAGAGTGGATGGGATCATATAGATCGAGGGGATATACAGATTTTATATTATATTAGTTTTTAGATATATGTATAATGCCACATTTCACTATAATTGATTTTTATGATTACGAGGATTTTTCGTAATTAGTGTTTAGCCTCTGATTTCTGTTTTGTTATTTGTCTACTCACTGAGTATTTTTCTAAATACTCACCCGTCACTTCCCATTTCAGGTTAGTGTAGTCATATACGGTATAGCATAGCTGAAGCGAGACTTCAACAAATTTTCAAGTACTCGACTCAAGATTTTACATTATTGTCCACTACATGTAAAAACATTTGTAATAAAGTAATTTGACGTATTTGGTTTGGCCAGGAATATTTTGTAATATATTTTGAGAAAATACATATGTGATACATGTATGTTTGAAAATCTTCCATTATATATATTTTTATCTTGTTTTGAAAATAAGTTTGAAAACAGGTATTAATGCCTTGCGAGTTCTAGGGATGCATTCTAAGTGATAGGATTTATTTTTGGGATTCGTGATGATTGCCATGTGATCGACTAGAGTCGGGGCATAATAATATTTAAATAGAAAAATTCAATAGAAGATCATAAAATCAAAAGAGTTTATAAGTCTGTTCTTAGTATATTAAAAACAGTACAAATATGAAATACAATACGACTCCAGTGGACTAGGAACACAGCTAGGTGAGTCGATGCCTAAAGTATACCTGATAATCCTCTAACCTAGGAGGATTACCACTACTGCACATTATTAGTTAATCGAATCTGAAACTGGAGAGTGAGGGGGGTGAGTATACGGGAGTATACTCCATGAGTGAACAAAAGAAAAATATAAGTAAATAATACTCGATCTATAAAATAGAAAAGTGTAGATAAATACATTTCAAATCAGTTTGATGAAAGTATTCTTTTTTGTTTGAAAGCTTTCAAAACATATATCAAAATTTTGTGGGCTGGTTGTATTCTCAGATATTATCCTGGTTCTGGGCATCCTGAGACCGTCAGTGGGTTTGTATGTAGATAAAACATGCTATTTTAACAAGGGCCTATAACAGTAGTCACTGTAGACTCGATGGGTCAGGATTTGACATACATGATTTCAATTTTGATAGCCAAATTAGAAATCCTCATATTTAGATCATTTTTTTTTACTTAAATGATATTTTATTCCACTACAATTAATTAGATTAAATCTAACTGAATTATTTGAAGAACTAATAGTATGCCTGGATTGTCAATTTTTGACTAAATAATCTAAGTGATCTAGTTTCTCATTCAGATCTTTTTTCAAAACCTCTCCATTACACGTGGCTTTAATAAATTATTTTATCTTGGGTATTACACAATTATTGAAAAATTAATTGTGCGTCATTTTTCAAAACTATGATGTGGATATAAATTTAACAAAATCTTTAAATCTTTTCTAACATTAAAAATTGTTTCATTTTTTTCAATAAAAATTTTGAATTTATCATTTGAAAGCATTTTTTTTTGTGAATTGAAAAATTTTTCTTTAAAATTTCAGATTTTATTTTATTCTAAGTTTCAATTAATCTAAACTTTAAAGAATTAAATCAAATTTTAACCTTATCTTTAAGAGAAAAAGGAAATAACTTAATCCTAACAATTTCTTTACTATATACATGATAATCAAAGTTGTATAAACTTCAAAAATTTTAAATGCGAATATGGACTTTTAAATTCTAAGCTATGAAAGTTAGAAAATAAAAGAAATCATTCTAAGATTAAATCTGAAGTTGTTAGCATTTAATGAAAAAATAAAGCAAGAAGGGATAGAATTTTTTAGAGGTCAAAGATATTCATGTATGCTTCTCATTTGAGGATTTTTATTTTCTCTTTGATGACTTTCATTTTCAGTCATGATGCTTGAAGTATATAATGATGAGGATGAATCAAATAGATTGTCAAAGAAAATTTAAAAATTACCTTTCATCAAATGTCCAGAATATAGATCATGATCCAAGTAAGTATAAATAAAATAAAATACACAATAATTATAAATTAGAAAAATAAATATTAACACTAATATTTATAAAAGAGACAGCAAAGCCTTTTCTATAACACAAATAAAAATAAATTAAAATCACAATAATTAACTAATATAAATAAACAAATGAGGACTAAAATGTGAAGGTTTTTATGGTCTAATCATGCATAAATGTAAGTTTTTCACCTAAACTTTCATAGCTTTTGATCTTACTTTTCAATGATAAACTAAGAAAACTAGTTTAGAGCTTTGAAAGCTTACCACCTAAACTTTATTATTTGATGGAAATTAGCTTTAAAATGATGAAACCTCTTCACTTTGCACCATCCCCAAGCACTTCCCATGGTGGCCAAAATTTTGGAGAACACAAGCCATTTTTTATTTTCACTTAATAGAAAATATCAAAAATAATCATTTATATATATTTTTCATTTCTTTTTCAATTAAATAAATTCATATTTATCACATAAATATATTATTTAATTGAAATATTATGTGATACAACCATATACATATTACATGATGCAACTATGAAAATTGACCAAACAAAATATTTACCAAATAGTAATAAAAGATGACAAATCAAAATTTGACAAATGGTATTATATTAACCATTAATATAATTATATTTATCCAACACTTTAATAATTAAAGAATTAGATAAATGGCATCATAATTAACAAATTAATTAGTATTATGAATTTCTATAAATTCATAATTATGGGACATTTACCATAAATCCTTGGTCAATTTATATATAAGGGTAAAATAATAATTTTGTCTAAATTAAATACTTTAATTTATATTTTCTCATGATAATCACAATTATCAAATTTTAATATGTAATTTATAATAAATTACATATATGTATCATATAGAGGAAAAATGATAATTTCATACTAAATTAACTAATTTAATTTTTTTTTTATCATTTTACCTTAAAATTATATTTTAACATATTTGATAATCATTATTATTAATTTTGGTATGTAATTTATCTTAAATTAAATCAAGATATCATTATATCAACCTTTAACTCTTTAAAAAAATATTAAAAACATATAATACCTATACGTATTTATTTCGATCTCTTCTATATTATCATAAGGGTGCTAGCCCTCTCTCGATAATATTTTATCTTTTTCCCCTATTAAAAAATGCTTAGAGATTTGTGGTAGACCACGAAGACTCACTGTAACTTAACTGTGAGCTTATCTCAAATACTCCGAACAATTTCGATTTTGAACATTTTAATGCTCAACAACTATAATTAGTACCTACCAATGTGTCTAGTCCTTAAGTTACGATGAAGAATATTTTTATCAAACCTTTCATTGATTGTACGTAACATAAATTTAATAATACATCAAATAGAAACAATAAATTCAAAATAAAAACTTTAATAATACATAAACTTTTCTCATATTTGAAATATTCAAAATTTGATATGACAAATTCAAATATAAAATTTTATTTATAAAAATTTAATACAAGATTAAAATTTAATAACAACAATTCAAATTTTAATATGTAAAGTAGTCTTGAGTGTTATAAATTGAGAATAAAAATACACTTGCAAGACCAAAGCTAGAAGAGGAAAATTTGTGAATTTCATTCATTAAAACCCTTCAAATAGTAAATATACCACCGAGAACTTGGAAAAAAAAAACTAATGCTTGCAAGATAATAAAGTAACTTTATTTGAATGTGAATTTTGTGATGCTCAACTCAATTTACGGTTATTTCATTTATTAATAGTAGTGGACTTACGTTAGGGTTAGGTCGGACTTGGCCCAAGAAAAAAATTAATATTAAGGGATAGTTGTATTTTGGTCTCCAATGTTATATATAATAATAAAAAAATATACTTTAATATCTTATTATAAATAGGGTCTTAATATGAGCTTTTATTATCAACACTTATCTAATAAAAATAACAAGATTATGTATTTCTTATTATTGTCTTATAAATTAAGGATTTATTTGTTACAAGTCTATCTTGTAAGATTAAATTAAAAAAATATATATTATATAAAAATAAAATCATATCTATATTTAACTTACAAATTTTTTTTAAATTTTATTAACTATTTTAATTGTTCTTTTCTATTTTTTCTATTAAAAGTTATATATACTCTTTCTAACTTATTACTTATGTTATAAACTTTCAAATACTCATTTTAACTTATTGTTCATGTTAATAAATAATAATTTCATTTTATTGTATTTTTGTATTTTTAATTAATAGAATTGGAGTAAAAATAATATTATAATAATTTCTATTAAAATTACTTTGTATCTTGAAGATACTATCCTCTTACTTTTTACTTACCTCATTTGGGTATTGAATCACTTAGGCGGCCTCCTCGAATTTTAATCCTAGACTACTATTTTATAACTACAATTCTCATATATATATATCCAAAACCATGATCATAAAATCTAACAAAACTAGCAATAATCATAGCATAATCCAATAAAACAAATTCAAATGATCAATTATAAAATTATTATCATAAATCAATCATTTCATAAAATATATAAATATAAGTGCTAAATGTAAATCATATTATCAAATCAAATAAAATGCGGCCTCTAAGGCCCAAAGGGCATAACATGCGGCCTATGACAGTTGTCATTGTAGACTCCATAGGTGTGAGTCCCGTGTCTGTAATCTAAGGGTATAACAGTAATTTTATCTTTTTACTGCACATGCATTTGCCTCTATTTCATACACTATTAACACGTCATCACGATTTCATAATTATTTTGGAGATTTGAGTTTGTTAAAGTAGAGTTTTGGGATCGTAAACGCAGGAACCTCAACATAATTAAAAGTCTGTTTTATTTTGAGTGGGACTCTAGCAATATTTTTCTATTTGGGGAGTATTCAAGTGAGATTTTTAATTTTGACGGGTTTGACCGATCGAATAGGGTGATTCGTTCGATTGACATTTTTAGAACTCCCTGAAAAATTTGTGGCTTTAGATTTGTTCGAACGAATGAGGGATTCGTTCGATTGAATGAGGCTTCGTTCGACCAAATAGGAGATTCGTTCGATCGAAGTGTTGATTCATTCAGTTGAACATGAATTCGTTTGATCGATAATTTGAAAGCTATCTGACTGCTGTAGACATCGAAGGATTCGTTCAAACGAACTTCAATTCGTTCGATCAAATCGACGTGAAATGACTGAAGTTGCCCTCTTCTAAAAACTTCTCCTTAAGAAAACTTAAGGACAAATTGATAATTTCGTCTTTTTTCTATAAATAGGGGTCAGGGGGTCAAATTTTCACGTTTCCTTCTTTCTTTTTCTCTTTTCTCTCTTCTCCTCCTCTCATCACGCACTCTCTGTTCCTCACACACCCATACCTTATTTTCATCTTTTCTTTGATTTCTCTTCACCAAATGGTCACATTCGACTCCTTAAACTCATGGATAGCTTTGATTTGACGATTAGAGAGCAGAATCAAATTTGGAAAGCTAGGGTTTCAGCTTTGAAATTGGGGCTTTTCGATTTCTAAACTAAATCAAGGAAAATCGACCACACCACAAGGTTCGTAGCTTCGTTTCTAACTCGTCTATATATTCATTTACGTATTTTAACAACTTTGATTCATATGGGCTTTACTATACATTCGTTTAAATTTTCGTAGATTTATCGCTTACATTATAGTTTTTAAATGGTATTTAAGTAGTAGAGGAGTTAAGAGAGTTGTAAGAAGTTAGAAATATGATTTTTGAGAAAATAGGCAAGCGTGAATAGTAATCAAAGTTACTGTTCTGATGGGTATATGGGTTCCGTTTGTCAGAAATGTAAAATCGAGCTGAATTGCATTTGTATGATCGAAATGTGAATTCGTGGTAGGAATATATCGATAATTCGAGGGATAACTGGGGTTTTAGTCAGTTTCGTGTATTTATTCGATTTTAGGGAACCCGAGTTAACATGTATATCATGCATACTCATCATGATTCGCCTCTTAGAAACGATTATTTATATAGTTGTTATAAATGTGTTTAGGTGTCAGTGTGCGAGCGAGGAACCAGCGTACCAAGTCGAGAAACGAGGGAAACTAGAAAATATAAACCCTCCCTAAGCTGTGAGTGGACCATTTTATTTCTATTATTGTATTTAAAACTTGTTTTTATAATCGCATTGATATATCTGTGTTTTATAAAATGATTTTATGTATTATTTCGGTTTATGTGATATATATATGTTTTACATGAATATGGGCCGTAGGCCAATTTTTGGATATGTTTATGTTTTGATGATCATACGATCGTTAGACCAAGTTTCGTGTTTGTTATATGATGACATGGCCATCAGGCCAAATTTTATATTTGATGTGATGACGGTCATAAGAGCCGAGTTTATATACCTATTGGTGATAACGGCTATGTGGGCCGAGATTGTTCACTATAGCTACAGGGTAGGTAGCCTAGTGTCACAGCCCGAAATCCTTGGACTATGACCGGCAGGAGACAAGGCTGGCCTCATCTCCCTAAGCCTCTATTAGTGCACATAGTGAATATATAACTGACATATGGGATTCACATCTGCAATATACATAAACTTAATGTAATATGTTTAGTGATTACATATCTCAAAAGTCATGACAGACTACATTGCTTAATAAAGATTGACTATGTATGAGTAG
>JAVXUL010061436.1:0-10201 GCA_035590515.1 Trichilia minutiflora
AATAGGATTCAAACAAAATAATAAAATCAAGAAGAGTCCACTCACAGTGTAGGGAGGGTATACACTCCCTAGTTTCCCTCGTTTCTCGGCGAGTCACGCGAGTACCTCGATCGCGAACCATCGCTTAATCACACACATAAAATTACTATCAATTACACGTTTCAATATGTATATGTTTGAATTCATGCAATGCACTCTAATTTTGGGTTCTAATATTCGAGCCATCACGCGGTATTATCTAAAATCCTCGTTAAATCTCTAATTATCTAATTAACATTGACACGGATCCACATTACGGCTAAAATGATTAATTTCGATTAGAATACATGATTTTAACTAGTGGGCCCCATCCCTCGTCAGAAAAATAATCGAAGTTACTGTTTATGCTCATCCAAAATTTTTAAAATCGCGATTCTAACTTCCTATGACTTCTACGACTTCTCTACAACTCACATTACGCATTAGATCTAAAATGAGTGTGCGAAATCTACAAACATCTACTCGGATGAACAGTGAAACCCATACAAATCAAAATGCATAAAATTACGAAATGAACACGCAGACAAGTTAGAATCGGAGCTACGAACCTCGTGGTGCGGTCGGTTTGCTCTAATTTTGCCTCTAACTCAAAAAGCCCCAAATTTCTCCCAAGAACCCTAGCTCCTCCTTCGCGAATCCGCGCTTCTACCGTCAAATTGCCGCTCCCAGCTTGATAAACACGTAGAATGCAAGTCATACACGAAGAGAAATCAAAATTTGAGCAAAAATATGGGTGGATTTAGAGAGAGGAATGGAGAGAACGTGAGAAGAGGGAAGAAAGAAGCTAAAATTTCAACCCCTGGACCCCTATTTATAAAAAAGGGTGAAATTATCATTTTACCCTTAAGTTTTCTTAAGGAGAAGATTCCAGAAGAGGATAATTTTGATCATTTCGCATTGATTCGATCGAACGAATCGAAGATTCGTTCGATTGAATCACCCTCTTCGGTTGAACGAATAACACTTCGTTCAAACGAATCCTTCAGCGTCTACAGAAGTCAGAGAGCTTCCCAGTTGCCGATCGAACAAACCCTCATTCTTTCGAACGAATCCTCACTTCGGTCGAACGAATCCCAATTCGATCGAATGAATTCCCTTATTCATTCAAACGAATCTGAAGCCAAAATTTCCAGAGAGTCCTCAAAATTTTGATCGAACGAATCATCCATTTGATCGATTAAATCCGCCAAAAATGAACTTTTTCATTTGAGTCCTCTCCGAAATTGAAAACCACAAATGGGATCCCAACGTGGACTCACTTAAACTCTTTTTAATCAACATAAGTATCAAATATATTCAAAACCAAGCTGACTAACTGTCGACATGCTTGATGATTACAAAAGTATGAACAAAAAATATGATAAAATTACGAATATACCCCTAAAGTACGAACACGGGTGTTACAAAGAGAGTATAGAAAATATGCATGTAAAACTTCGATATACTATTGCCAATAATTGAACATCATTTACATGTAAATTTAATCCAAAAGAATGCATACGTGTAAATTTAAACATTTTCTGTTCTATTGAAATGTTGAGTAAAACACCCATGTAATGTCTTATAATTCTGTTTGCATGCTTGTGCTACTAAATAAATACTAAACATGAAACTCATTGTATAATAAAAGAACAGATTCTAGCTCTATTTTAGCAAAGAACATTGTACAATAAAAGAACAAATTTCAGCAAAAAACATTGTACAATTTCATGTTAAATAGTGCAAGAGTTTAAAAACTGGCTTCACAACCTTCTAAAACTGATTTAACTAAGTTAAATATGTTAGATACCAATAAATAGGAAAAAAATAAAATAAAACTTTAGAACAAAATTTATTCAATTTTATTACATTTTCTCGTGCACCAAATGGCCAAGACTGCGAAATTTTTATTCAATTTTCTTTTTTTAAATTTATCTGAAAAAAAAAAGCCAATTGTTATATAGGTCTAAAAACTATAAAAGTAGGAAAATGCAACTAGCTCATTTACTTAAATCTTATCTAAAGTAAACCAAAGAGGTGGGGCCAAATAAAAATGATTAAATTGCAAGCAAAATCTTTTTCATTATGCAGCAGCATTTTCTGGGCAACCAACCAAAGTAAGATTATAATTTAGGCTAAAAACTACAGTATATTTTCTGCTATTTTCTTCTTCTTTTTAACTTGAAACAACAACAAATTTGTTATGTTCTTTTTACAAGAAACAAAAATAAATGTGGTACAGTTTACTTCCAAAAACATAAGCACATTCGTTCCAATTTTAGGTATAAAACAATATAATATTGGCTACATTGTAATGCATAAAATAGCAACACATTTGCTTCATTCTTTTGCATGAAATGGAAGCCCGTTTTCTGTAGTTTTCTGCGTAAAAAAGAATATTTCCTGCTATTTTCAGGGTTGTTTGTTATAACGACAACAACAAACTTCTTCTCAAAATAAGCCAGAATAGCAGCAAGTTTGCTGCTGAAAACTACCCCTAAACCAACATAAATTTATGCTTATTTTCTACTCAAAATAGCCAATAATTCTGAAGATGAAACACCACTAAAAAAATATTATAATGATCATAACTCAACTCCCAAGATCTATTAATATTAAAATCTTGCTAATAATATAAGCAAAAGCATATATGCAAGAATTTAAATGTACAAACAATAGAATCAAGTTGTAACAAGTAAGTTAATGGCTAATACACCCATATTATTTAAACTTCCAAAAATTTTTAAAAAAAAGAAAGAGAAAGAGGGATTCACCATCGATTCTATTCAAAGTTTGAACATTAAATTCAACAAATGTAAGATCAAAAAAATAAATATATAAATCAAGGTTCTATGATTATGATCATCATAAAAAATATAAAAAACCAGAGGAATTCAGAGTTGTTCACTCTCAATATACAGATTATTTGTCAATTAATACAGCACTCTCATTATCATTGATCACTTTCGGTAGCTTTGAAAAAGAATAATCTACGAACTTTTTAATTTAAAGCACAAAATAAAATCGTAGATTAACATACCTGTAAAACTAGCTCACGAGCAAATTAGGGATTAAAGCATAGAGGAGATTTCTGGATGTGGTTTCGAGCAGATAGCAGAGACAAACTATCTCACGAATGATTGGAGTCACGGGTCGGATCTAGGTGTGGTTTCAATTTGGAGAACTCAAGGATTTCTGAATAAATTAAGGATTGAAGCAGAGAGAAGAGAACTCAGGGAGAACGGGAGAAGTGTTCTACCTTCGTGCTCGTGGAACGGTGGACGATTTGAGGGATTAAACCTGAGGACGATGACATTTTCAATTTTTTAATTATTATAATATAAAAATGTTAAAATATGCTTTTAACGATTTTAACGTTAAAAGCGGCGATTTGAATGATTTTATACCAATTTCCTTTTTATTAAAATCAAAACTGTTTCTTTAGTTAAAATCGTGTTTTTAATCGATTTTACGAGTCAAAAACACGATTTTAATAACACTGCTTAAATGATATTAAAAGTTAATTTTATTTACAAGTTAACTCCAATGATATTTTCCAAAATTATTGGAAATAATAAGATTTAAGTATCGATACTTAGAGAAAAATGTATCAATACATATCTATAACTGAAGATACTTAGAGAGAAATGTATCGATATATATCGATAACTGAAGAAAAGTATTGATACTTGCTTACGAAAAGTGCAATACATCAAGAAAGGCAAATGCAAAATATTACGTATGAAAGCATCGATACTTTTGAAGAAAGTATCTATATTTGTGAGTCAAAATTGAGTGTATTGATACTTTATGAAAAAAAAGTAACGATACTTACAGTCAAAGTATCGATACTTATATATGAAGAAGTGCAATATGTCCAGAAAAGAAAGAATGGGAATATATGTAAGTATCGATACTTGTAAGGAAAATATTGATATATTAGGGCAAAATATGAAATGTATCAATACTTTATAGCAAAAGCATCAATACTTTTTACAAAATTCCATGTATCGACAATGATTCTAATACAGAAAACAAATATATATCATATAAAAAGACCATTTGTCTAATTCTAGAATCTTCTTTTCTTTAAACTATCAAAGACAAATTGGTATTTACACAGGCACTGTAAAAAGGGGTCCAAGTGCAAAAATTAGTCACTCTTTTAGCTTCATCTTTGTCTCTCATTATCTCTCCTATCTCTTTCTCATTTCCTTCTTTAAGGTATGAAAAAACTATCACCATTTTCTATAGATTCCACAGATTAATCTTCATTTCTCTACCTAAATCAAATCTCTAGCAACATTTGTAAACTATATTCGACTTACATTTACAGATTTACATAAGATTTAAGCTTAAAAAATCAGCTACGATTTTCTACGATAAGGATCTTCGATAAATCAATGAGAGGCCTAGCTTTCTAAGCTTTAAGCAAGTTTTTTGTAAGCATTCTAGTACATATTAAGTATGGATTTGAGATTTTAATATTTATTGATGATTAAAATGTTGAGGGTTTGTTATAGATAGATAGAAATAATGGATTAAAAATTGATTTAGGTAAATATAGATTTAAAAGGCATGATTTTCTTAAAAAATAACTTAATAGAAAATAAAACCTCAATAGATTCTGTGTTAACTAAGAAAAGTAAAAATACAAGCATGATCATATTATATGTAGATTACATTTGTCATATTAAATATGGGAATAACAAAAATATGTATATGTATGTTTTAAGTGACGAAGCTTATACAAGGGATGTCCAAAAGGTGTCGATAAGTGAGGATTGATTAAGGAGTGTTCACACTCTCTATATTATGAGTGAAATTTAGTCGTTTTTATTCAAAGTTTTATAAAATATTTTTGAACATAAATATTTTAAATGTTATTGAATATCAAAAAAATGATTTGATATTGTATGTTTCTATTTAATAAAAATGAATGGACTATATTTGGTTTTATATGATATTTGAGGCTTTAGAGGCCAAATAATCATTCTATAATGGGATTTTACATGAAATGCTATATTATATTTAGATTTGATTATGATTATATATATATATTGATTTGAATTTGATTGATTTAATGTATAGATATTAAGGCCAAAGAGGCCATGGTTATGAGGATCAAAATTGAAGCTATAGAATTAAGTAACTTGTAATAGACTGAGATAGTGACAATCTAGATGAGTGTATGCACTGATGGGATTAGTATAAAAGAGATAATGTTCTCATTTGTGATAGAGTGACCCACTAAGTGAGCATGTCGAAGATAGTTATGTATGGATTCATAAACCACTTGAGGTTAATGTTAATAATAAGCCTACTTTGTTTAATGAAAAACTTTATACTTTTTTATTTATAAATTCATTGAGAATGTTTTAAAATATATGTATTGTATGATAGTTTTTAATATGAGGATAGTCACTGATAGTTCAAAATTGCTTCTGTCAGAGTGATCACCGAGAAGGGATAGTTAGGTTCAATGACTTTGATATATATAACAAACCATAGTTTTGAAATAGAAGAAATGTTTTCACAAACTATTTTTTTTAAAGTGGTTTACTAAAAACGCTTTATTATTTCTTAGTTTCATATCTGTTTTATATACTATATTCGCTTGTTAAGTGTATATTATTATACTCACCCTTTTTTCCTCACTCACAGGTGAATTTGAGCTTAGATAAGGCATTAGAAAAGTAATGATAGCATCAAGATAGTGCATTTAGGTATAACTATTGAACTCGACTCACATTTCATTTTTTAGATTCTATTAGGAGAATTTATAAAATTTATGTTTACTTTTCTTGTTACAATTTTGTAAAACCTCTGTGTTTATTTGTATATGATTTTGTAAAAGAAAGATTATATTATTTTACACTTTTGGTACTTCTCTAAATGAGGTGTAAATTTTATTATGAAATTTAATATGTCTCAGAGAGACAACTTGAGATGATATATATATGTATACATATATTTTGCTTATCAGATGATGATGTATATTTTTTTTATTTTGAAATAGATTTTATGATATATAGAAGTGTTTGCAAATGGATTGTGAATCAAAGAGTTTGAGAGTTCGGATGGTTTATATTGGGAGTATTTTATCTATTTTTATGAAAAATAGATATCATACTAGCCTTATAGGTTCTTGGTACGTGTATTGAATATAAAGAATGCATATCAGGAATCTGTGATAATTGTTATGTATGGGCCCTACAGTCAGAGGCATGACAATAAATATGAAAAATTATTTTAGAAAATATGTGATTAACATTATAAAATTTATGATAACTAATTAATAAATAAAAAATATGTAATTAATTAATTATTAATATTAAGTTATAAAATATTCTATTAACATTATAATATTTATTTTAATTATTTTATAAAATTTTCTACATTATTTAATCATAAAAATTAATTAGTAATCTTTAATTAATAAATAACATAATCTTATTAATTAATCATATTAAGGAGACAATATTTAATTTAATCAATAAATAATATTTAGATCTATTTTATAGAAGAAATTATTTGATATTATTTAATAAAAAATTATTTATTCTAAATATATTTAGATCTATTATATTTAATTATGAAATGTTAGAAATTATTTATTTAGATTTATTTTATTTATTATAATTTAACTATTTTCTCATTAAGTAGACAATATTTAATTGAAATTTAACTATTTTCTTATTAAGTAGACAATATTTAATTGAATCAATGTAATATAGACAATATTTAAATTAATAAAATATACATAACATTATTTAATTAATAAATTGTTTAAATAAATAATAATGATATAAGTTCATTATTTAATTAAGAATGTAATTAATTTAGTGATATGTTTTCTTTATTATTTATTATATTTTGTAATATAAATGATATATTTTGTAGTTAATTATTTGTTATAGTTTACTCGTCTATGAATTATTGTTTTGATTTTTTTTTCTTCTTCTATTATTGAAATATAATGAAATCTTATTGAAAGGTAAAGATGTTTAAGTTGAAAAAAATAAAGGAGAGCCACATTGAGGCTAATATGACATTGTTGTCACATTTGTATGATATCAAGTTGATATGATAAAAGTTGATAACATAACAATAAATACTATTCAGATAGATATACCTAGGTTATTTTCTTGACATACAACTAAATTTGTCTTTTTCTAGAAATTTGATACATCATATGCTTTAACATGAAGTTGAAACTATCGATGATTATGAGAAGGCGATGTGATTTGTTATTCGGGGTAATAGAACAAATTGGTTCCCTAATATCTTTTTTCTTCTTTCCTCTTTTCCCTTCACAATTTTTTCCTCTCCCTTCTTTGTAAATTTTTTCCCTTCATTCTTTAATTTCTAATCAATTCATCCTTGTTTTCTCACTTTAAATCAACTCTACACGACTCTCTTTACACCTTACAAGCTTTATTTCATCAATTTAAATAAGGAAGCAGTAAAGAGAAAATTAAGGTTTGGAGTTCAACTTGAGTTTTTAAATAACCGACACTATATATGATGATTATAAACTTCTATTGACTTTTTGATAAGGTTATTAAAATCTTTACTGCAATAAATTTTTATTTAGGTCGGATTTATAATATATTATTGTTTATTCACAAATAATTTAGCTTGCACATCATAAAATTTTGAGTTATAATGTGTTATTTAAGACGTAGAATAGATGGATATAAGATTAGATAGCTAGAAAACTAAAGTTTAAAAGAATGTGCTTTGTAGTAAATAAAAAAGGCTATTGTTTCGTTCGAAATCCATTATCTACAAAAGGATTTTTATAAATGAGGTCGAATAATACTAGTTAAATTATTAATCGAACGAGTTATTGGTTTAAATTAACTTTGAATTATTAAGAATTGATTAAAAGCCTGAAAAACAAAAATGGCAAAAACGCATATAAAGCGATTATAAGATACTTGGATTAGGATTTATTCATGTGTATATAGATTGTATTATATACTTAAATTCGAGTATTAATGAGATTTGTTAGTATATACGTGTTTTAGGCAATGATGTATGTACTAAAGATGCTCGAGAGGTGTCGAGGACTGAGGCATGATTGGGAACTGCTTACCTTTCTTATAATATGAGTAGAATTGTGAAACCTGTCCCTTAGTATTTGGACATGATTACAAATCCCTCAAGAGTGTTTGTGTATATCGTCGTATTTAGATTATGCACGAGAGGGTATAAAACTTGAAGAATGTGTTTTGGGTAAGATTATGGTGTAGGATATGAGCTTATGAGAAAGAACTGGATTTTTGATCCCAAAATCATATCCAATTGATAAATAATTCCTTGTCATTTTTGTAGAGTTCGGAGAGAGCTTTCCATTAATATATTATAGGTTTCGAGCAGATATCCGAGCTAAAAGTTATGGCCATTTGAAATAGTAATCCTTAAAGGGAGGACTAAAGACAAGGTATCGATACTTTTGGGAAAAGGTATCAATACGTTTACTATTTAGAGCCAAAGGTATCGACACCTTTGATAAAGGATATCGACACCTTAAAAGCATGATGAACAATAAACAGTGCCAAACATATCGATACATTGACAAGGGTATCAACACGTTGGTGACGGTGATGAAGCCCGCTTGCGACAAAAGGTATCGATACGTTGAGGAACGTATCGACACCTTTGGGGATTACTCAGCCTATACACATCAGACAGGGGGATCGTCTTCCCCATTTGTTTTGTTTACTTCTCTCTCTACCAGAAACGACAGAACCATTCTCTCTCAACTCTCAAAAAAACTGATCTCAGCCATTTCTCCATCAAACTCCATGATTTTTATTCCTATGAACTCATAATCAACACTAGAACTCAAAAATCTCCTCTGATCAGAGTTTCACGCGACGGTTCGCAAGGAATCACGAAGAAAAGGTGACGGTAAACAGTAATAGAGTAAGAGAATCGAGCAAAAAGGGACTCAGAACACTTCTACCATCTTGGATAATTCATCCCTTAGCTCATTTCTCCATTTTAAGCCTTTGATGTACATGAATCGCAAGAATAGGTTTTAGGGTTACTGTTCACAAAACCCTAAAATTAGAGGTTTTTTGATTTGTTGTCGCTATCGATAGATTAGAAGGCTTTGATAGCTAATGGTGCTGAAACTGATGAGAAAGATGAGTTCTCAGAGCTAGTTGTGAAAGGCTGTATGTTTAGAGAGAGAAAGGGTAGAGAGAGAGAGGAGTGCGAGAGTTGCATGAGCATGCATTGTATCATGCACGCACAGTTATTCAGATAATGAATCTGTGTTTGTATGTGTATCTAGGAGCAGCAACCGAGACGAGAGGATCTCCGTCACTATAAGGATACCAAGAGGGTAATTTCCCACCCCAGGACAGTGAGTGGACACATTCCTTTCCCTTTGTCTCTATTATTGTTATTTTTGAATAAATATAATGCTAGAGATGATAGCATGTAAGTAGATATATATATGAATGTATGTATATGGATACATAACTGAAATGAGGAGACATTTGATATATATTGTGTGGTGGTCGGGAGGGCCCCTTGATTGTGATAGATAGGTTTGTTTTGAAACCTAAATTGTCATGAATGTGAGGTCGGAGGCCTATTATGCTTATGCTTGATGATATTATGATTTTGAGGCTGAAGTCCATTTTATTTATATATATGTGAATGTTGCATATTTGAGTGTAATGGTCGGGGTGTCATATTGTTGATTTGGCTTTATAAGCCAGCATGTCTTATTTATTGTTTTGGTCTTGTGAGTCACAGATGATATTTTTGGTCTGGTGAGTCAACAGTTATTTGATTTGCCTTGATGGGCCATTGATATCGATTTATAATTTTGGGTCCCATGTCATTTACTATCTATGGGTGAGGATTGACCATATAGCTCTTAGGAAGTGGGTGAAATCCAATAGACCCAGGGGTGAGGATTGTCCATACAGCTCATGTGGAGTGGGTGGAATCGAATAAACCCCGGAGTGTGGATTGATCATACAGTCCAAGATGGGATGGGTGGAATCCACATATCCAAGCTAAAGCATGCTAGCCTTATTTTGTTATATTAGACATGGGCACACATCCCCAATTAGGGTTGTGGATCGGCCATACAGCTCAGATGGAGTGGGTGGAATCCTATAGACCGAGGGGCTATACATATTTGAGATTAAATCGA
>JAVXUL010061447.1:0-10201 GCA_035590515.1 Trichilia minutiflora
GATATTTTTATATATTTGGCTTGGCCAAGAGTACTATGTACTGTATTTTGTAAAAATACTGAAATTGATGTTGATATAATTGAAAATCTTTCATTATCCATTATTTCATTTTATTTTTGGGTTAATGAGTTTGAAAATAAGTACTAATGCCTTGTGGATTCTAGAAGTGCATTCTAAGAAATAGGGTGTACTTCTAAGATTCGCAACGATTGCTACGTTGTCGACTAGGGTCTAGGCGTGACAATAAATATTTTTAAAACAAGTTTATAAAGGCCTTATAGCTCTCAGAATATATTCTGGGGTGATTGAATGCGCCTTAGGAGTCTGTTGTAGTTGTCACGTGTGGGACCCACGGGTTGGGCCATGACAATTTTATTGGTATCAGAGCATTTGCTTTTAAAATGATTTTGGGAACACTGAAACTTGTTTTTTATACTACATTTTGAAGTTTTATATATGATTTTATATAGTTTTTGAAAGTTTTCTAGTGGACTAAGTGAGTCGAGTTATAGGAAGCATCACCACCATGTTAATTCTATACGATTGAATTCTGTGCTCTTTTTGTAGTCGTAATATCTTTGAGACCTAGACGAGATCGAGGTAGACCACAAAGAAAAATCATGCCCGATGTCGAAGAAGAGGTTACTTCATATATGCCTCAACACGAACCTGAGGAGTAACTTGAACCTCCTCTGCCTCAGTATTAGCAACCGGACATAGGAATGCCTCCGCCTATGACTCTTAAGGCATGAGCTATTTTAAGGTTCTATGGCCTAAATCATGCATAAATTGTAAGTTTTCAAGCCAAAACCCTAGGTTAAAATAGTTGAAAAACAAAGGTTTTCAAGGGTACTAACCTTAGGGCTTTTGATAACCTTGATGAGTGCTTTCTTTTGTGATGAAGATGAGAGCCAAAACCATGCCTCCACTTTACTTAACACCATCCTCTTTCTTCTCCCCATGGCTGGCCGAAATATTGAGAGAGAGAGAGCCATTTTTGTTGCATTTTCTTAATTAAAAATGAAAAGAAAAATATCTTATATATTTTCTATTTCTTTTTTATTTATTTTAATCAAAATTTATATAATAAATATATTAAACAAATGAAATTAATGTGATATATACACACTCATCTAATATGTGTACAACCATACAAATGAACCAATCAAATTAAAACACAAAATCAAAATATTATTAAATAATATAATGACATGTGTATTAATTTTGGCCACAAATAAAAATCATTTTTATTTACTTATTTAACACTTAAATAAATGATTTAATGGACAAATTAATTAACAAATTAATTAATATAATAGATTAAATAAAATCCATGAAGTTTGGATAATTATCATAATGCCCTTGGTCACATTTGCACCATAAGGGTAAAATGGTCTTTTTATCTAAATTAAACACTTTAATTTAGATTTTACCATTTATATTAAAAAATATTTTAATATGTTTGATAATCAAAATTATCAAATTTAAATATGTAATTTACAATAAATTACATACTTGTATCATATTAGGGGCAAAATGGTCATTTTGCACTAAATAAAACCATTTCATTTCATTTTCATCATTTTACCTTAAAATTATATTTTAATATATTCTATAATCATTATTATTAAATTTGACAAATTATTTATATTAAATAAACTTATAATATCAATATATCATTTCTTTAACACTTTAAAGAATATACAATACGTATAACCATTATGCGTATTGATTTTGCCCTATTTCTATATTATCATGAGAGGGCTAGCCCTCTCTCAATAATATTTTATCTCTCTCTCATATGAAGAAGGTTTAGATGATCTTGATAGACCATGAAGGTTCACCATGACTCAGAAGGTTTACCATGACTCAACCGTGAATATATGCCAAACATTTTAGCTCCGAATATTTCGGTTGCTCAATGACTATGGTTAGTATCTAGTAATGTGCCATAGTCCCTAAGTCACGATGAAGAAGTATCTTCATCAAACCTTTGCTTGATTGCACGTAACGTGTAAGTAATATCCTTCCGTCGTCGTATCCTGATCGAGATAAGGGTTCATAGACTGTCAAAACCCTAATCCCGATTCTCATTCGAATCATCGATCATATGTCAATATTATACTATGGCTATAGATTTATAATTCAGACATCATATCGATATTCGATTAGGAACTCGACTCAGACAAAGGTAACGATAATTTTCAGTCCGATGTGTCGAGCCAACGGATCCCATCTTGACTATCAACCGAACACCTATATGAACAAAGTATACTCAAATCGACTTTTCGTATAAGGCGTGATTAGCCCTGTACTTATACACCATATGAAATACACCCACCTATACAAAGTCTGATTCCAGATGTCTCAGGTCAAAGGATTACGTCGCATATTATTACAATCTATCGATAAATCGACTACATGCATACCATATGATTCATCGATATTCGATCCTGTTTGATAAATAGTTCATCAACTATAAATCCACACTAATACCCTTATTATAATACACATATTGTCAGCCTACATATATTATCATATAATATCATTAGACGGCATCTAGTATGCCTACTGTGTGATATAGTACCCAATTTATATCATGTACATAGGAAACGATTTGATAAATTTATTTAATAATTAAATAAAATTATATGGATAATTTACATACATTCTTTATTCATTTGCATGAAAAATAAAGGAAGCAGCAAATGTATGTAAATAAAGAACTACTTCTTTCATTAATATATAAAAAATTTATACAAGATCAATAACCCTGAAACCGACAACACGAATGGTTTCTAGGACATACACTAACAACTAATACCTTATAGTTACAGATGACTCTCTGACCATAATATTATATCCAAAATCATCAAATAACCCAATATTCAAAACAATTTCATGCCTATCTCATACTTGGCTTCCAAAGCCTCTCATAGAAATCCATATAACACTAGCCATTCATTCATTTATTTATAAAAGTAGAATATAAAATAATTAACTATTTAAAATAAGAATTATAAAACAAATACTAACTTCTTAAAACATTTAAAAGCATTTAAGTTTATAAACAATTTAAATGAAATAAAAAAAACATTTAAAAATTTCGCTAAGAGCTTAGGAAGGATGTGTACTCTCTATAGTCCCTTACTTTATACGAGCTTTTCCATAGTTTGATTTCTACCTAAACCATATATATACCAATATTTTCATTAGTTCCTATATTCAAATAATATCAACATAACCTATATGCATAATTAAAATCTTAATCTAAATTTTTCCTAGTCAACACTTAATCATTGAGGTATATAATTCACTTTTTGACCATTTAACCAATTTTCAACAATGAAATATTGTCGCCAATCTCTTAACATTACATTTATTAATCCATAACCTAAGTTGAATTTCTAATTCATTGTCACTTTCTGGTTTCTGAAAAATTTTTTAATTTCCTACAATTCAACATTCAAGGTAAATTGTCTAATCTCTAAACAATATATTTTAACTAGAATTATTGAAATTGAATTAAATTCCCATTTTTACCTAAATGTACAGCAACTCACTTACTACCTTATACAATTTTCACAAGCCCAATTCTAATTTTTTATAATTTAACATCAAATATATCTATTCTACATCCTAAATAATACAACTGAAGTTGATTTATCAAAATTAGACTTAATTTTTAAATGAACAGTAAACTCTAAAATTACAAATTTCATTTGATTATGAAATTAATACTCAAATTGGATACAAATCCTTACCAATGAGTTATTGGAAGCCCTGAGAAGCTTTGATTGCTCTTAATTTTGAAAATTCGCAATTTGGATATAAACCTAATTTCTCCTCAGGTTGACTTCTTGTTTAAATCAACAAAATAAAGCTTGTAGGAGATAAAGGATGTTGAGTTGTTGTAATATTTAGCGAAAAATTGGAGTTTAAATGGTAGGAAAGGAAGAAATCATAAGGAAAATTTTTTTACAAAGGTTGAGAATAGAGAAACTGGGGAGAAGACAACTGGGAAAAAAGTGAACACCTTGGATAAATACGAAAATAGCTTTGGATACATAAAAGGAAGAAAATTTTAGAAGGGGGCAATTTTTTTTATTTTTAGGCATTTTATATTAATCGGTGCCCTCTTTGGGATTTTGGGGTAAACTGTTGTTCAGACATACATTTGTCATGGTGGTTTAGTGAGCAGTCCAAAGAGGGGTTCTTGGACCAGTTCTACCCTAATTTGGCCCTAAGGTTTTCTTCTGTCTTGACTTTCATACTCCTTTGTTTTTTGCCCTATTTTTTCTCTAATCTAGTATTTGATTTACTTCGGTTTCTTTTTATTTGACCGTCTCTTTGTCATATGTAAGTACCAATAAATTCTGTTAGCCAATTACCCATCTCAATTAGCATCAATTTTGTTTCGAATCTTGGGTGTTTGCCAAAGTCTAAAATAGAATTTCTCTCATTGTTAATCATTTTTCATTTAATTCTCTCGAAATTATATAATAAGTCTCAATATATTGTCAACTACTCATTAATCATATTCGAACATCCATTTTATGTAGTGAAATGATCAAAATACCCTTAAATTGGAAAAATAAGGTTTACAAATATACCCTTTTAAAAAATTTTGTCCTCAAAATTCTACTTACTTTAATATTGGAATAGATGTGGATTTGTTATTGTATTAATCTCTCGGGTTCTCATGTCATTTCTTTAATTGTATCACTCTGTCATAATATCTAAACCATGAGAATAGTTTTGCTCCTCAAGATTCATTTTTGTCAATTTAGAATGCAACTAAATGGACTTCATAGTTTAGATCATTTGGAAATTCAACAGGTGGAGGTCCAATAATATGTGAGGGGTCGAGAAAATACATTTTCAATATTGATATATAAAACACATCATAGGTCCTCTTTATTTCTTGAAGCAACTCTAACCTATACATCACTAGGCTAATTCTTTCAATAATCCTAAAAGGTTTGATAAATCAAGAAATGCTCCATTTAAAATTAACAAAATTTATATTTATTTAATCAAATAATTCTTATTCAAATTAATATATTGTTAAATCATTTTTTAAATAAAATCTTTAGGACCATATAAAATCAAAAAATTGTTAAAAGGAATTATTGACTTATTTTTTAAAAAATAAAGAAAAAAGTAAAGTTACTTTTATTTTATCAAAATACCCATTTTACTCTCAAGAGGAAAGTGATAATTTCTTAAACTTTATAATAAACTAAAAGTTTTTCAAACTAAAGAGGAGATTTTTGAAAATATCCCGACTACAAATTTATAAAAGAAAGGGTTGGTGGTGGTGGTGGCCCATCCGCTATTAAAATCTTGATAATATTCAACGAAACAATACGAATAATCAATTAACAAGGGAAGACTTTGTGTTTAAACTTCAGCAAGCAAATTTTGATCGGCTTATGTTTTCATTGTTTTTCGTAAATTGTGGCTCATTTCCTGATAATATCAGATCATTTTCTTCTAAAACTTCGGAAGATGATTGGTATGAAATGAATAAGACCAGCAAAAGAAAAAAGAAAAGAAAAGAAAAGAAAACCTAAAATTTATATAGTTCAAATTTGAAATTCATTTCTTCTTCTTTTATATATATATATATATATATATATTTATAACCAATACAATAGATAATTTAATAATGTTCACTGTAATAATAATTTATACACATTTGAATGCGTCAATGCGTACCCTTCACAATTTTTAATAAAGATGTTACATTCGCAACACATGATTATACTTATACCCTATACTTTATGTAAATACATTTTAGTTATATACTTTTAAAATATAAAACATAACATCTAAACTTCAACAGCATGAAACAAGATTATAATTCGTTTATGAAATCACCCTAAAACATTAATAAGATAATATGTACATGAAAGGGAAAGGGAAAGGGAAAGGGAATGCTGATTCGAAGTCACTGAATTTGGAAGCCTCGATGAAACTTCGGATTAGGCAAAATTTTCTTCATTTAACCTACCTCCGTTTACTTTTGTTACCATAAATTATAAAATTATAAAATAAACGTCGAGTTAATTAAAATGCATTATGTTTATGTTAATACAATTTTCTATTCGCTTTTTCTTTAACGTGAATAAATGGTTAACCGTGCAGAATCTGAATGAATTTCTCAGAAAAACAAAAACAAAACCAATGTCTACTATTAAAAGAGTAGTCTTTGAACTACGTATATGAAATCTTTGGCATTATCTCCTCCGCTTCATTTCTCTTCAGTCTATTACCAGAGAATTTACAGTTATGTCAACAGTAAACATAACCATTCGTAACGATAGCAGTGACCAAACGGAATCATCATCGGGAATAGATAATCGAAATTTGGACCTAAGAAAGATACACGAAAAAGGTCGCACTTCGATGCACAAGGCTTCGGCTGATGGTGATGTTGAAACAGTTCAGATTTTGGTGGAACTTTTCCCTCACCTTAGCCTTGATAGAGACGATGACTCGATGACTCCCCTCCATCTAGCCGTCATGAGCGGACACATAGATGTGGCAAGAAAAATCATCACAGGTTTTCCAGATTCACTTGACATGTTAACCGATCGGAAGAAGACGGTACTTCATCTTGCTTTAGGGAAGTACCGCCGGAACCAGGTGGGCGTTTTCAAGTTTCTGTTGGACGAGGTTAAGAATTATGGGAAAGAGGATCTTCTTTTCAAGCAGGACTTAAATGGAAATAATGTTGCCCATATTGCGACGTCAAAACGACTCATCAAGGTAGATTCAATCTTTTTCCCTTCTGTCATTGACATCATGGAATATGAAAAAGGATTCAAATAGCTAGGCTTCATCTTTAATTTCATGAGTCATTGATTAATGTGCGGATATATTTTTTTTGGTAATCCTTGCATTCTTTGACTATTTCATATTGTTTTTCTTAACCATGAATGATAAAAGAGTTATATTGAAGAATAAAACATAAAAAATAATAAATCGAAATAAGATAGTATTGCATTAATTCTTATTAAATATGTTAATTCTATATTTTTATTAATTAAAATTATTATGTTATGTCTAATCACTTTTTTTAATTGAAAACAAAAGAAAAAAAAAAGGATTTTGATTGGGGTTTTGTGCACATAGGTCTAATTGACACACATTGCCTTATGGTTTAGGAACCTCTTGCCCCCGAATCAAAAACGTTCATTAGTCTTTGTCAAGAAAAAATATAGGTATGGCGCCTAATTTATAAGGATAATATTAAGAATATTAATTAAACCAACTTCTTTGATTAATAGCCAAAACACAAAAAATAAACTCAAAATAAAAAACAGTCCGTTTAATAGTAATATTTATTCCTCACATTTTCGAAATGTTTATATATAATTTTAAAGCGGTAAATTGGTCATGAGTAGAAAATTCATTTTTGTAACATTGTCGTCCACTATATGGACTAATAAACACACAATTTGTCCAAACATATGAATTTTTATTGGATCAATTAATTATCATATAGGTATTGTATTGGACTTTTTGGTACAAATTGTAAACTTTCTGTCTTCACATACAGATAGTGCAGTTGCTTCAAAGTTCGACTAATGGATTTACGAAGCTTGTTAACTCTTTGAACGTTAGTGGACACACAGCTTTGGATCTCCACTATGCGAATAAACGCCGGGATTTAATTGCTCGGCAAATAAGGGATGTCCTTTGGAATGCTGATGCGTTTGGAGCAGCACAACTCTCAGAGCAGTCTGAAGATTCAGAATCTTCAAATCCTCGGAAAAAGATCAGGAAAGACGAGAGAAAGACTGATGAGATGTACGTTATGCTAGCTGGGATACTAATTGCCATAGTTTTTGCTGCATTAGCCGGCCTACCTTCGTTTTTTCCAAAAGACAAAAAGTTAGCAAGTGAATCATTTCATATTTGGGATGCAGTTTCAGGAGACATTCCAATCATTTTCTACATATTAGTATGCCTTGCAGTTATCCTGTCAATAAGTATTGGTTCTATGATCAAGCTCTGTCCAATTTTTTTTCAACTTGCCATGGTTGCAGCAATTATGGTTTATGTTCTTTTGGCGCGTAGTATTATGCCAAATTTCGTTGTCAAAGTTGGCCCCCATGCCATTTCAAGCTTTATTTTGATGTGGGTACTAACTTCAACCATCATTCTCTTAGGATATGTGATTACAATCTTGAAAGAGGTCTTGATCAGTTCTCCAAAATCTACAATGGCTGAGGATAAAGTTGTTGGTTCTTCCAAATCTAAGAAGGCTGTCCATCTCAGAAGGCTGTCAATACGCGACTGATAGTGCAAAGTGTGAAACCGTCCAACGGCAATGGCAATTGAGGATCTAATTATTATGAAAACAGATCCCCGACTAGTCTGCAGGTTTCCCCTTGACTTTCAAAGAGGGAATGATAAGTGGAATTGAGTGGATCTTAGCCCTCCATCCCATGTATTGCTTGATAATATTTTTCTTAAGATCTAACCCTGGTGGAACCAGAGGAGGAAGGAATTTTGGTCCAATTATTATACATATCAGTCTTTTTGATCCTAAGCAAATATTGCAGGTTATAGGTACATTATGTAACCTGCGGAGAACCAATAAATCAATCCAACCCCTCCTCCCCCCACGCATCAGAGATGTACAAAATAAAGGAAAATGAAGTATCCAGATATCGCTCTTAGTTCATTCAAGAAAGATGAGAACGAAACTGTTACATTCGGGGAAAGGGGGATCATTCTGATATATTTTATTAAAAAGGGTACAAGGTGTGATTATAAACAAATTAAAGACTCAACTGAGATTTTGCAAATTGATAAAATTAAAAATTCCTTAATATCTGAAGGATTACCGGGGGAAATTAATGATTTATTTTCACTTTCAATTGCCAGATGGTATACTGTAATTGGAGATGAATGAAAAAAAATTGAATGGTTGAAATTTGTTTCCCTGAGTCGGTGCTTGCTGCTCTTTCATTTCTAATTCAAACTACAAGAAACAAGAAAAACAACAACGGCAAACAAAAAAAAAAAATGATAGAGAGAGAGAAAGAGAGAAAAAGAGAAAGACAGAGATAAGAGATAAGAAAGAAAGAAAGAAAGAAAGGACAAAAAAAAAGAAAAAATAGAATTGGTTAGAAATTTTAATTTTTGTCATATTAATTAGTTTAAATTTTTGTAATAATTTTATATGATTTAATTTTATATTTTTCTTACAAGTTCTTAACTTTTATATCGTGAATTAATAAATTATTAATAAAATGATATTAAAAAATATTTTTAAAGAAAGATAGAAATTAAAGAAGGAGAGAAATCTATTAGACTATAAGAGTACCTCGAATATTTAAGTAAGCATTTATGTGTAGTTAGATTTATTTTTGTTTTATAATTAAAAAATAATATATTTTATTCAAATTAACAGTTTAGAAGAATTTTATGATATTTTGGAATTATCACGTATTGACCCAAATTGATTGTTTATGGAATTGGTATGAATAATAATTTTTATATAAATTCATAAATATAATATAAAAAATATGTTCATTATCCTTATGAATACACAATAAGAAAAAAAGCCAGGTTAAGTTAGGGTTTCGTTGTGTCTCATCGGTATTTAAATTAATGTTTTACTTTTTCATATAGAGAGGAAACTAAATGTCAGTAAGAAAAATTACACCTATTCGGTAGTAAAAATGCACTAGTTCCCTCTGTCTGGTTTTTCTCACATTTTATTACTTAGATATGTAAGCGATTTACACGTCATGTATCCACAATTTCTTTCCACGGATTGAAGAATTATGCATTTGTTTCATAAAATGAAATTGTCACATTCATTATCCTTGTTTATCTTCATATTTCATACTGCATTTGAATAGAGCTATCTAACAGGTCCGAATTGATGGGTTCAGATCGATTTGAGTCGGTTCGATGGTTTCAATTTCATAGAATCGGTCCAGATCAAAAGTTTAAACGGTCCAGATCAGTTCGATTTCACGATTTTAGTTTCATAGAACCGAATCGAAATCAGAAGTAGAACAGTAATAGGTCGGGCCGGTTCGTCAGACGATTCCGATCCGATTCCGATCCCATTCGATTCTGATTCCGATCCGATTCCAGTTTTATTAATTTTTTAATTTATAAAAATAATTAATTAAAATTTTATTTAGTAATATTAACTTAAAATCTAAAATTT
>JAVXUL010061488.1:0-10198 GCA_035590515.1 Trichilia minutiflora
TTCTTTAAAATCAATCCAACATCTATTCTACCTTTTCTATTGGATATTGGCTTGGACATAACCAATTGGACTCTTGGCAAAAACACTCCTTATGGATACGCACTTGGACTCATCGGACTATTCTACAACAAGACTACCTATACTTGGGTACGAAATCTAATTGAGATCAATAATACCTAGACCAGTTGTCTTAGGGCATTAGATTTTAAAATACCCTTTGAACCTCTTTAGAAAATGATTTTAAATTTAAACAAATTCATAATCTAATTCATAGTTAATGACTCACAGACCAATTAGCCTTAGGACATTAGGTGTTAAAACACCCCTACGAGCCTTCTTAGGAAATAAACATTTACTTAATTATAATTTTGTCTCTTTTTTTTCTTTTCTCTCTTTTTCTTTTTTTTAACCCTTAAGTACAACTCTAATAAGATCCTCAAAATAAATATTGTCACATTCTTAACTTGTAACCCATAATCATGCATCAAAATGTGTATGTGTATGTGTATGTGTGTGATAAGAATTATAAAATTCTTTATTAATACATTTATGGACATAACTAGTTAATTAATGACTATACCAGAATTCATGGATTTAAATAATTTAAACAAAAGCAAATAACAAAAACTTGCTATATATTCCAAAAATCAAAGCCAAATGATAACAAAAATACACAAAAATAATTCGCTTGAAATGACACTGCTAAGATGCGTATCAAAGATTGAAAAAAGAAAAAATACTTTATTCATCCATCTTCATATAAATCAAATGCTATTAGTAAATCTTTTTCTTTTTAAACACACACAAAAATAACATATAGAAAACACAACATGTAATGTGAACTATTCCTCCCCCTAATCAATTTAAGACATTATCCTCAATGTCTAAATGTAGAAAGGTAAAGTATAGTGAATATCACCTAAGTTAGCTCTTATTAAAAAGATAAATCTGTAATACATATTCTCTTACAAAGGTTAATGACCAATATTTAATAAATATTCTCATTTATTTATTTACAAAAAAAAAAGTATACTTTTAATCAAACCATAAAAACTTACAATCGAAACATCAAATCTAGCTTATACTTTTAGGTTTTTTCTCTAAACTAATTTATCTGAGTTGTTATCCAATTAGGTTTGTAGATTAAGCTTTCTAATTTTTCAATCAACTGATTAGGAGTTGAAGCAGTGACTAGGATTCATCGATTTGAGTGTGAGATAAAAAGTTATTCTATAACTTTACCAAGAAAAGACAACAAGTCATCAAAGAAATTATTAACATTTAACACACCTATAGATTTTTGATGAATATTCAGTTGAGCTTAAGAAGCAACTTGAAAAAACTTTTACAAAGTACCAAAACCACCTAGAAGGCATATAAAAGTATCAAAATTATAGATCATTTTGACAATACGTTTATACATAGAGGATACCTATAGCTCTTCTTTAACTGTCATCCCTATAATTTTTTTCATAGTTAAAGGTATAGGAATAATACCTAAAACTTGACTACCTATAAACGTAACTGCGGACACATACCTCATTAACCCAAGCTTACCTCCTCTATAGACCAAATAAATTCTTCTCTCAGCTAATACCCTTCCCAGATTACTTGCTATATTAACGAACTCTATATATTTTCTAAAACTAGACCCATAAAAAACACATAAACTATGAATCTAATGAACTGAAAGATTTTTTATTTTTATATTTAGCTTAACCTTAAGAGTGAAGAGAGTGATTATATATATTTATTGTGAAACCCATCCCTTAGGGTTATGGGTATTATTATAAAACTCTCATGAGTTTTTGTGTGTGTAGAAGTATTTAGATCATACACGAGAGGGTGTGAAAACATGATTTCATTTTGGAAAAAGGAGGTGTGGTACAGAATATTAGTCTATGAAGAAGAACTAGATTTTGACCCTAAAATCATCTCTAATTATAAAAATGTTTCATATTTTTTTTGTAGATCTCGAAAAGAGCTTTGCGATCATATATTATGGGTTCTATTTTGATATCCAAGCCAAAAGTTATGGCCATTTGAAGTGATAGTCCTCGGAAGAAGGACCAGAAGCAAAGGTATCGATACGTTCAGGGAAACATATTAATACATTGGGGGTAAGGCTAAACGTGTCAATACCTTTGGAGAAGGGTATCGACACCTTTCAAAGTTGAGGGCCAAATATATTGATATGTTGAAGGCATGATGAACAGTGATTAATGCCAAATGTATCGATACCTTAGTAAGCGTATCAACACCCTAGTGACAGAGATGAAGTCTGCTTGCAACGAAAGGTATCGATACGCTGAGAAAGGTATCGACAGCTTATAGGCTTTGTGTATAGTAAATGGCCAAACGTATCGATACGTTGGAAGAACGTATCGATACATTGCAAGCAAAATGCCAAAGGTATCGATACGTTTTGAAAGGTATAGACACCTTTGAGGATTACACAGCCTATATGCATCGAGCAGGGGTCATCTTCCTTATTTTGATTTCTTCACACTCTCTCTCTCATTTAAAACCAACAGAAACACTCTCTCTCACCCTTAAAACTGATCTCAGCAATTTCTTCATCAAACTTCGCTATTTCAGTTTCTATGAATTGAGAATCAACACCAAAATCCAAAAATGTCCTTTGATCAGAGTTCTAACCGTTAAATCGTGGGGATTCATGAGGAAAGGAGGTACTATAAACAGTAATCGAAGAGAGATTTAAGCCAAAAAGAGGCTCTAAGCTCGCCTATCAGTTTGGGTAAGCCTATTCTTTAGCTTATCTCTCTCGTTTAAGCTATCATTTCATGTAGATCTAAGAATACGTAGCTTGGATATTGTTCACAAAACTCTATAAATTGGGATTTTTCTAATCTATCATTTGTATAGATAAATTAGAGGACCTTGATAGTCAATGGTGTTGAAATCGATAAGAATTTATAAATAAAGCAGAGTTTTATGAGAATAGTATATTAGAGAGAGAGAAGAGAGAGAAAAGGAGAGAGGAGTACCAGAGTAGCATGAGCATACATTGCATTATGCACACACTTTATGATCGTGATTCTATAGTTGTATGTGCATCCAAGTATGGCAGCCAAAACAAGAGGATCTCCGTCGCAAGGTGGATACGCAGAGAGTGGTTTTTACCCCAGAACTGTGAGTGGACACATTCCTTTCCCTTCGCCTCATTTATTATTAATTGTGAATGAATATAATGCTAGAGGATAGCATATGAATATCTATAGGGATAACTGAAATGAGAAGGCAATGGATGGATGTTCTTATGTGGTGGCCGGGTTGGCCCTTTGTTTGTGATAGAAATAGGTTTATGATGAAACTTGGATTGCTATGAATGTGAGGTCAGAGGCCTAATACATATATTGATATCGTAATTTTGAGGTCGGAGGCCAATTTTATATATGTCTGTGAATGTGGCATAGTTGGGTATAATGGTCGGGGTGTCATACTTGTTGATTTGGCCTTGTGAGCTAACATGTCTTGTTTTGTGTTTTGGCCTTGTGAGCCACCAGTTACTCGATTTGCCTTGATGGGCTATCGAGATTGATTTATGATTTTGTGTGCCATGTTATTGACTATATGTGGGTGAGGATTGGCCATATAGCTCATGTGAAGTGGATAGAATCCAATAGACTCCGGAGTGTGGATTGTCCATACAGTCCAAGGAAGGATAGGTGGAATCCACATGTCCAGGTTAAAATATGCTAGCCTTATTCTATTATATTAGTATCCCAATCAGGGTTGCAGATCGACCATACAGCTCAGGTGGATTAGGTGGGATCCTATAGACCGAGGGATATTATTATACATGGGCACACATCCCCAACTAGGGTTGCAGATTAGCCATACAGCTCTAAAAGAGTGGATGGGATCCTATAGACTGAAGGGATACACACATTTGACGTTATATTGGTTTTCTAGACATGTATATGATGCCACATTTCACTATAATTTATTTTATGATTACGAGGACTTTCCGTAATCAATGTATAGGCCTCTGATTTCTGTTTTTGTGTATTTGTCTACTCACTGAGTATTTTCACAAATAATCACCCCTCGCTTCCCATTTCTGGTTAGTGTAGTCAGGTGCGACATAGCATAGTTAAAGCGAGACTTCAGCACAGTTTTTAGGTACTCAACTCAGATTTTTATATTATGGTCCACTGTATGTAAAAATATTTGTAATTAAGTGAATTGATGTATTTGGCTCAGCCAAGAATATTTTATAATGTATTTTGAGAGAATACATATATTGATATATGTGTGATTAAAAATCTTCTATTTTGTATCATTTTATTTTGAAAATGAGTTTGAAAATAGATACTAATGCCTTGTAGGTCCTAGGGGTGCATTCTAAGTGATAGGATGTATTTTTGGGATTCGCGGTGATTGTCACATGACCGACCAAGGTTAGGGAGTGACATTTATAGAGAAAAAGAAAAACAACATAATGATATTTATATAGGTAGCCCCACTAAAATGACAAATGGTTTGAAAATAAACAATAAAAATCAAAAAAATAAATAGTAAGCACACATAAAAGTAAAAATAATAATAATAATAAACACATGTAAAAATTAAAACCATACTTATCTACTAGTAGTTGTGATTGTGGTTCACATCTTTCTTTGGTTTTACATCTAGTAATAGCTTAAACGCCCTTTATCAGTCAAGGATAGGTTTTCCATCTAATTTGCTTAAAAATTGACAAACAGGATTGTTTATAATCAAATTTCTAAGACTATATCGTTCATGTTCATTCAAATATAATTCTATAATGAAGAAGTTATTTTTGTACTAATTCATAAGAATACATCTCAAGAGTCAATAGAAAATCATTTAAAGATTCATTACTTAGTCCATCCTTAATAAATCTAATCTCATCTTCTCGATTCATAGAATTAAACCCCAAAGAATGATATCACGTGTCACAAGTCCATCGTGCACATTTGTGAAAAACTCCTAATCTTTTTACTCTACACTTTTTAGTATAAGAACTCTTACTTAAACTAGGCATGTAAAAAACAAAATAACAAGAAGATTTTCCATCTAATTGTACCTTTGCTTCAATCGACCATCTTATTTCCTAAGGCATACCGTTATCTATGATTACCTTTAATCTTATCATCATGCTTTTGTAAATTTTTATCAAACTATTTATAGGAAGAGAAGGAAAACGTTTTGGCAGTTTCAAAAGAATTTCATCCATTTTTAAAAAAGAAGAAGAAAGTAAAGAGTTTTTTTATTTATTTACAGATCAGCTATTTTGGAAGAACTAAAAACTAACTTAAAATGTCATGAAGTACCATTATCTGCCACTTAACCTAAAAAAAAATAAAAAAAACAAAACAAAAACGAAGTCTACAAACTATCCTACAAAAACAACACAAAAATCGTTAGAAGAATATTGAAAACTAATCTTTAGAATAATTTTTCTCATAATGAGGATCAAAAAGAAGAAGAATTTCTTCCTGAGAGTCTTTATTTTCTAAAAATGGTTTGAGTCTTTGTCCATTTACTTTAAACACATAATCATTTCTAAGATTTTCAATATCAATAGCTCCAAAAGAGTACACGTGTTTTATAATGAATGGACTACTCTATCTAGATTTTAATTTTTTTGGGAATAAATGAAGTCTAAAATTATAAAATAAATTTTTTTGATCAATCTCAATTATTTTTCTCGAAACTATTTCATCATACCAAGCTTTACTTTTAGCCTTTTGAATTTTTGAATTCTCATATACATCATTTCTCAATTCTTCCAACTCATTTAACTGTAATTTGCATAATTTACAAGCATCATCAAGGTTTGTGTTAAAAGCTTTGATAGTTCAGTAGGCTTTATGCTCAATTTTCACCAATAAATGATAAGATTTTTTATAAATTAACCTATAAGAAGACATACCCAATGATATTTTGAAAGCAATTCGATAAGCGCAAAGTATATTTGTAAGTCTTAAAGACCAATCTTTATAATTTAGGTTAACTATTTTTTTCAAAATTTGTTTTATCTCCTTATTTGCTAATTTAACTTGTCTATTTGTTTGTGGGAGATAAGAGGCAGACACTTTATGTGTAATTCTATATTTTTTCATCAAATTTTCACAAGGTTTATACAAAAATGTGTTCCACAATCACTTATAATGGCTTGAGGAATTCCAAATTGACTCAAAATATTTTCTTTTAAAAATTTGATCACTGTTTTATGATCATTATTTCGACATGGGATTACCTTGATCTATTTTGAAACATAATATACTATAAACACAATATATATAATACCAAAAGAAGATGAAAAAGGGCCCATAAAATCTATATCTCAATAATTAAAATTTTCAATAACAAGAATGGGGTTTAAAAACATCATGTTTATTTTTGAAATAACTCCTAATTTCTGATAATTTTCACATATTTTGCAAAATACATATGTATTCTTAAAAAGAGTTGACCAATAAAAACCACATTATAAAATTTTTACAGCTATTTTTTTGAAGAAAATGTCTTTCACATCCCTCATTAAAAATAAAATTAATTATACTATTTACCTCATCATCTGGTATGCATCTCCGAAATATTTAATCTGGACAATACTTGAACAAATACGAATTATGCCAATAAACTTTTTTATCCCAATTGCTCTATTCATATGGCATTCTTCCTGTTATAAGAAAATTGACAATATTAGCAAACTATGGCATTGTAGTAACAAAAAATAAAATTTTATCAGAAAAAGAATTATCAATAAAAGAGATTTCAAATAATGAATCTACTATCAGTCTCGATAGATGGTTTGTAATAAAATTTTCAATTCCTTGTTATCCTTGATCGTGATGTTGAATTCTTGAAGCAATAAAATCTATCGTATGAGTCTTGGTTTTGCATCCTATTTAGTCAATAAATATCTCACAACAGCATGATCAATGAAAATAATGGTAGGAGACTCAATCAAATAAGACCAAAATTTATCTAATACAAATATAACAGGAAGTAACTCTTTTTCAGTTGTAATGTAATTCATTGGACATCATTTAAAGTTCTACTTGCGTAATAAATTATATAAGGCTTACCTTCATTCCTTTGTCCTAGATAACTTTAATAATATAATTACTTGTATAACACACTATCTTGAAAGACAAATACCAGTCAGAAAATTATATGATAGGAGCAAATGTAAAAAGTTTAATTCATTTATCATAAGTATTTTGACTTTTTTATGTTCATTCAAACAAACTATCTTGTATTAAGTTGTTACATAGTGATTTGGATATATCATTGAAATTCTTTATAAACCTCCTGTAAAATTTAGCATATCTTAAAAATAAATGAACTTCCTTAACTATTTTTGGTGGGGAAAATGAGTAATTAATTTTACTTTAGCTTTATCAACTTCAATTCTTTTAAAAGATATCACATAACCTAAGATAATTTTCAATGTGATCAAGTAATGACATTTTTTTCAATTTAACACAAGTCTTTTTTCTTTGCATTGTTTTAAGACTTTATCTAAGTTTTCAAGATAATTTTCACAAAAAATTTTAAATACACTTAAATCATCTATGAAAACTTCTAAACAATGCTCAACTATATCACTAAAAATGCTTAACATATATCTTTGAAAAGTTGTTGTAGTATTACAAAGTCCAAAAAGCATTCTTCTAAATGTAAAAGTACCAAAAGAATATATGAATATGGTTTTTTCTTAATCCTCAAGCCCAATAGAAATTGATAATAGCCTAAATAACCATCAAGAAAGGAATAATAAGAATCACCTACAACTCTTTCTAAAATTTGATTAAGGAATGATAAAGAAAAATGATTTTTTCTAGTGATTGCATTCAATTTTCAATAATCAATACACATTTTTCAACTAAATGACACACGTATTGATAATGACTCACCTTTTTTATTTTTGACCACTGTAATTCTTGATTTTTGGGTATTAATTGAGTATAACTCACCCACTTACTATTAGAAATAGGATAAATAATGTCTGTATCAAATAATTTAAGTACTTCAGCCCTAACTATCGCTTTTATGTGTGGATTTAATCTTGTTTGGGGTGTTGAAATATTCTAACATTATCCTCTAAATATATTCGATGTGTAGAAATTAAAGGGTTAATATCTTTATGTCTTTTAAAGTACACCCAATTACATTTTTATGCCTTTCTAGAACTTTATTTAACTTACCTTCTTGTTCACTTGTGAGAGTAGAGGAGATGATAACTAGAAGAGTTTGCTCGTCTTTAAGGCAAGCATACTTCAATTCTTTAGGTAAAGGTTTTAACTCTTGCTTAACATCTTTCAATTGTCCAAAGTCTTCAAAACGTGGCTTCCATCCTTTGCTTTTTATCAAGTAATGAACACATGTTAAAAATTTCATACTCTAATAGCATACTCTATTCAAATGAATTAACTAAACAAGTGTTTAAAGGTCAAAAAAATTCTCTTCTTAAATTTTATCCCCCACAATGTTCTCAATAATACTAGCTTTCTCATTCTCATCTTCTTTCTTATGTGGTTGCTGACACATATTAAAAATATTGAGCTCCAATATCATGTTACCAAATGATAACTTTATGACTCCATTTCTACAATTAATCAAGGCATTAAAAATTGCTAAAAATAAACGTCCTAAAATAACTTGAATTGTATTACCTATTTTCACTTGTTATGTGTTCAAAATAATAAAATCCAATGAATAAATGAATTTATCAATTTGAACTAACACATCTTTTATAATTCTTTTTGACACTTTCACTGATTGATCAACAAATAAAAGAGTCACAGATGTTGTGTCACGCCCCGACCCTAGTCGATCACATGACAATCACCTCGAATCCCAAAAGTACATCCTATTTCTTAGAATGGACCTCTAGAACCCGCAAGACATTAATACCTATTTTCAAGCTCATTAACGAAAAATAAAACGAAATAATGGATAACGGAAGATTTTCAATCATATAAATATCAATGTCTATATTTTTACAAAATACCATACATAATACTCTTGGCCAAGCCAAATACATAAAATATCTTTATTACAAATCATTTTTCATGCAGTGGATCATAATGTAAAAACCTGAGTCGAGTACCTAAAAACTTGCTGAATCACACTTCAGCTATGCTATGCCATGCCCGACTACACTATCCTGAAATGAGAAAGTGAGGGGTAAGTATTTGAAAAATACTCAGTGAGTAGACAGATAAACAAACAAAAATCAAAGGCATGTGGATTGATTACGGCAAATCCTCCTAATCATAAAATCAATCATAGTGAAATGTGGCATCATATACATGACTATAAAATCAATATCACATTAAATGTGTATAACCCCTCAGCCTATAGGATCCCACCCACTTTATCTGAGCTGTATAGCCAATCCGCAACCCTAGTTGGGGATGTGTGCCTATGTATGATATCCTTCAGTCTATAGGATCCCACCTACTCTATCTGAGCTGTATGGCCGATCTGCAACCCTGATTGGGGATACTCTCATAACAGTATAAGGCTAGCATACTTTAGCTTGGATATGTGGACTCCACACATCCATCTTGGACTATATGGCCAGTCCTCATTCCGGGGACTATTGGACTCCACCCACTCTACATGAGCTGTATGGCCAATCCTCACCCATATAGTCATTAGTATGGCACACAAATCATAAATCAAAGTCATCAGCCCATCAAGGTAAGTCAAACACCGGTGGCTCACAAGGCTAAAAATGTCATCTATGGCTCATCGACCAAAATAATATAATAAGATAAATGGCTCACAAAGCCAAAACAACTAGCATGACACCCCGACCATAATGCATAATCCATGATGCCACATTCACAAACATGCATAGCATTGACCTTCAGCCTCACCTCATAATATCAATACATACAATAGGCATTCGGCCTCATATCATAATATCAATACATACAATAGGCCTCCGATCTCACATTTATGTCAATGTAGGTTCCACATTCAAACCTATCTCTATCACAAATAAGGGGACATCTCGGCCACCACACAACATACAACTAACGCCTCCTCATTTCAGTCACATATACATATCCAAATGCTATCCTCTAGCATTATACTCATTCATATATAATAATTGATGAGTACATAAAAGTGTATGTGTATTAAGGGTTAAATTTATCATTTTACACTTAAAGTATGATTATCTCTC
>JAVXUL010061499.1:0-10198 GCA_035590515.1 Trichilia minutiflora
AAAAAATTAAGTAAAGAAATAAAAACTACTTAATATAAAAAATTTATAAGATAAAACATTCTTTTTAAAATAGAAAATCATTACTTAGAAATCATTCTAAAAACTATTTAAATCAAAATATTTGATTTATTTTGAAAACCTAAAATATATACAAAGTTATTGGACTAGTTTTCTTTTTCGACGATTATCTGAATCCTGGATAATCTCAAGATTTTCAGTGGGTTTTGTATACAAATAAAAATAATGATGTTTTATAAAAATTTATTTTAAATTATAAAAAATAAAATAATATATGTTTTTATTCAGAAAATAGGCCCATCATTGACGTTGGCTTGAGTAGTCATGTGGTGATATCCGTGACTAATCCGACGAGATACACAAGTTGTTGAATAAAATCTCAACATCTTATCAATATCGTACCTTATATCAACCCCCACCTGTGTATCTCCACTTACCTAGCGGCCTCTCCCTAGGTCGTTCTAGGCTACCATCTTGTAGTTACAATAAATAATCCCAGTCCGTATGGTCGTTATCACCAGTATGTGTACACACATACATACGGTCCACAAGGACCACAATAATCATAAAATCAATCATAATTTCACTATATCATAAAAATTCAAACAAAATAAGAAAACAATCACCATTGGCCTCCGGCCACAAGATTTACAAACATATTTCATCTTAAACCATATATATATATATATAAACAAGTATTTGAAACAAAGCAATAAACATAAAGATTTAGCTTTTGTAAAACATTTTGCAAATAATGAGAATATCAAAGATTTTTGAAAAACATTTTATACAATCACTCGCAAACATTTTAGAGAATTAGAAAACATTTTAAAGACAATAAAATGTAAAAAGAGTCCACTCATAGTCTAAAGAGAGTATACATTCTCTAATTTTTCTTGTTCCTTGGCATTTCACTCGGGTTCCTCGCTTGCATATCGTCGCCTAAATACATATACCAAAACCATATTAAAACATATTTCTAAACTACGAATGAGATTCGTATGCGTACAATACTTTCTAATCGGGTTTCTAAAATCAATTTATACGTGTAATATGATAAAATCTTCGTTTTTTGATCGATTAACCATTTTCATCATTACGAATCCACATTACTACCTAACTAATACATTTTAACTCGGTTTATCGATTACAATGAATGGGCTCCTATTTCTTGTTGGAACAGTAACCTAAACATTATTCTGATTACCTACATTATTTTGAATTCATGATTTTAGCTAGCTAATGATTTACCCAACCTCTCTACAACATAATTAACGCGTAATAAACTAAATTCATGCGATAAAACTAGCGAAATTACGAAGCTCTGTATCAAAGAAAGTTTAGAACTCCTTTATGTTGGGATGAAGTGGACGAAGGAATATTAGATAATGTAGAGTTAATTGAAGCCACCACTGAGAAAGTGAAGATTAGACAGGTTGAAGACAGTACAGGATAGATAGAAGAATGGATTTAGATTTTGATGTGGACGAGCAAGTGTTTCTAAAGGTATCACCCTGAAAAGGAGTGATTCGATTTTGGAATCGAGAAAAACTTTATCCGAGATTTATTGAACCCTTCAGAATCATCGAGAGAATTGATCTAGTAGCATACAGATTAGAGCTACCGTTAAAGATGCAGAGGATACATAATGTCTTTCATGTCTCCATATTGAAAAAGTATGTTACCGACCCGTCTTATGTTATCTATCTGCCTCTTATTGATTTTAGAGAGGTTTTGAAGTATGAAGTGCAATCAATGGCCATACTTGATCATCAAGAACGGACATTGAGAAGTAAAGTCATTCCTATGGTAAAAGTTCTGTGGAGAAGCGATGCAATTGAAGAAATGACATGGGAGCCTGAGCTTCAAATGTAGTGTCAATACCCTCATCTCTTTCAGTACTAAGGTACGTTGAATTTTGAGAACAAAATTCTTTTAAAGGGGGTAGATTTGTGAGCCCAGTATTTAGATCTTGAGGGTATATTTATAATTTTACCCATTTACTGTTCATTTAATTGCATTCATCGAGTACGCCGTTAACACATCTTCACTGTTTCATACTCATTTTAGGGATTTGAGCTCGTTAAGATAGAGTTTTAAGGTCGTAAATGCAAGGATCTCAACGTAATTAAAAGTTAGTTTTATTTTAAGTGGGACTTCAATGATATTTTCTAAATCAGGAAGGACTCAAGTTAAATTTTTTATTTTTGACGGGTTCGATCAATCAAATAGGTGATTCGTTCGATCAATATTTTGACAACTCCCTAGAAAATTTATGATATTTTATTCGTTCGAACGAATAGGGGGATTCATTCGATTGAATGAGCCATTTGTTCAGCCGAAGCGATGGTTTGTTCAAACGAAGAGAGATTTGTTCGATCGACAAAATAGAAGTCCCCTGACTTTATTCGAGAAGTCGAAGGATTCATTTGAACGAACCCTGATTCGTTCGATTGAAATGGACAGTTCGTTCGAATAAACTTTGATTCGTTCGATCGAATCGACGTAAAATAACGATTTTGCCCTCTTCTAGAAGTTTCTCCTTTGCATTCATCAAGGGCAAAATAATAATTTCATAAAATTTTTATAAAAAGGGGGCTAAGCCCCCAGATTTCACATTGCTGCTTCTTTCTTTCTCCTTTCCCTCTCTTTTTCCCTCCCTCACGCCTGTCCTCTCCCTTTCTCACTAATCCTTTGCCATATTTTGTCAAATCCTTGATTTCTCGTCACCTGTCATCGACATTCCCCTCATCTAACTTCTTAGGAGCATCAATTTGGTGGTAGAAGCGCGGAATTGAATATAGACATCTAGGGTTTTGGGAGAAGATTTTGGGATTTTCTGACTTCTGAGCGAAACCGAGAAAAACCGATAATACCACGAGGTTCATAGCATCATTCTTAACTAGTCTACATCTTTTATTTCATATTTTAGTAGTTTAAATTACAAAAATTTACTATTTATCTGTATAGATTTCAGTAGTTTTAACCCGCACATTTTAGTTTTTAAGTGTTAATTAGGTTGTAGTGAAGTCGGGTAACTCGTTAAAAAGTTAAAAATACAAATTCAGAGATTTTGGTATGGTATAAATAGTAACCAAGTTACTGTTTTGGCAAGTATATTAGGTCTACCAGTTGAAATCGCGAAACCGAGTCGTAATATGTTAGTTTAGTTGTAATGTGGGTTCATAACATTGATATATAGGCGATTATACGAATAACGTGGGATTTGACTAATTTAGCGTATTAACCAATTTTAAGAAACTCAGACTATCATGCATATCACGCATTCGTGTCATATTGTTATTTTAGAAATATATATTGATACAGTTTTGATACATGTGTTTAGGCGATAGTGCACGAGCGAGGAATCCGTATACGGATTCGAGAAACGAGAGAAACTAGGGAGTGTATACCCTCCCTAAGCTGTGAGTGAATATTTTTATGTTTTTATTGATTTAAAATACTTTTGAATACTCTTATGTGAACAATCGATATATTTTTAAATAATCCTTATATATATTGCTTTTGTTTTATGCATACTTGTTTACATATGGATATCCACAATTTGTGATGATTATGTTTACGCATTGATGGCCGGAGGCCAAGATAAGTTATACTTGATGGATATGGTAATATATAAATGTTTTTGATTTCTTGATATCTTGTTGGATAAATGTGACATGTGGATATTGATATACATTTTGATGATGACAGCCATGAGGGTCGGGATTATTTACTATAGTTACAAGAGAGGTAACCTAGAGTCGGCCTGATAGAGAGATCGCCTAGGTGAATGGAGACTTTACAGGTGGGGTTGGTGTATGGATATATTATTGTAATGATGTGATGAGATTTGACCACCTGTAAGTCTCATCAGGTTAGTCACGGATGTCACCCTGCGGTTAATCTGAGGCGAACGTCAGTGACGGGCTCGTTTTTACCTAATCAAACTATGTATCGTTTAATCTCTACATTCAAAAATCTAATTTTATAAATAACATGATTTTATTGCATATAAAACCAACTCTGGTCTTGGGATGCCCAGGGTCAGAGTAATCTCCAAGAAAGGTTCTATTCCTATGCTAGATTGATAACTGGTATTGTAAGCGAATTCAGCCAGTGGCAGATATCATCTTAGTTTCCTTGAAACTCTAATATACACCCTCTCAGTATATCTTCTAGTGTTTGGATAGTTTTTTTTGATTGTCCATCTGTCTGAGGGTAAAAAGCTGAGCTGAACTTTAACCTCGTACCCATAGCTCTCTGGAGACTAGGCCAGAATCGAGATATAAAACGGGGATCTCGATCTGACATAATTATCACAGGTACACCATGTAACCTTACAATCTCTGCCACATATAGTTTTGCTGGCTTTTCAACTGGATACTTAGTTTTGATGGGTAGAAAGTGTGTAGACTTAGTAAACCGGTCCACAACCACCCATATTGTATCATGTCCAGCTTGAGTACATGGCAATCATACCACAAAGTCTATGGTGATATTTTTTCATTTCCATTTTGGTATGGGTAATGGCTGGAGTATTCCTACTAGCTTCTAATGTTCAACTTTAACTTGCTGATATGTCATACATCTGACAATAAATTCTGCTATATCTTTCTTTATTCCAGACCACCAATAGCTCTCTTTGATGGTTCTGTATATTTTTATACTACCAGGATGCATTGCAAAAGCTGAACAATGAGCTTCTTCTAGGATGACCTTTCTAAATTCATCATCTAAGGTACACATACCCTACCTCTCAATATTAAAACCTTATATAAGAGATGTAAAAATCTCCAACATTACCATCCATAATTCTTTGACAAGCTTTTATTAACTCTGGATCCTGCATCTACCTTTCTTTTATCTGTTCCTATAGAGTCGGTCTCACCGTGAACTTGGCCAACATCGAACCATTTTGATCGCACTCTAATGTCACTCGCAGACTCTTCAATTCCAATAACAATGGGAGGTATACTGACTGAACATACGCCACTATTATCAAAGATTTTCTGCTTAAGGCATCTGCCACCACATTAGCTTTTCCTAGATGGTAGTCAATCACCAAATCATAATCCTTGATCAGTTCAAGCCATCTTCTCTGCCTCAGGTTTAGTTTCTTCTGAGTGAGCAAATACTTCAGACTCTGATGGTCAGTAAAAATCTGACACCTCTCTTCATACAAGTAATGTCTTCAAATCTTCAAGGCAAAGACTACTGCAGCCAACTCTAAATCATGGGTCGGATAATTCTCCTCATGCTTCTTGAGTTGTCTGAAAGCATAGGTGACTACCTTCCCACATTGCATCAAAATACAACCTAGTCCTTGCTTGGAGGCATCATTAAATACTATATATCACTCTCTAGGAATAGGTAGTGTTAACACCGGAGCAGAGGTGAGACGATTCTTTAACTCTTGAAAACTCTACTCACATCTTTCATCCCATTTAAACTTAACATTATTTCTCGTTAGACGTGTTAGTAGGGCAGCTATTAGAGAAAAATCTTCAACAAACTTTTTATAGTAACCTATCAATCTCAGAAAACTTCTAATCTCAGTAACAGTTTTCGATCTCCCCCATTGCACAATAGTTTTAACCTTACGAGGATCAAAAAATTTTTTTTCACTTGAAACCATATATCCCAAGAATACCACTTTTTGAAGCCAAAACTCATATTTTGAAAACTTAGTATACAGTCTTCTCTTTCTTAACATCTGTAGCACAATCTGTAGATGCTGAGCATATTCTTTCTTGGTCTTTGAGTAAACCAGGATATCATTGATGAAGACAATCACAAACTTGTTGAGATAAGGATAAAATACCTGATTCATAAGATCCATGAATGCAGTTGGAGCATTAGTTAATCCAAACAATATTACAAGAAACTCATAATGACCATAGCGTGTCCGAAAGACAGTCTTGGCCACATCACTCTCCTTAATGCGCAATTGTAATACCCTAATCTCAAATCAATCTTTGAGAATACACTCACTCCCTGTAATTGATCAAACAAGTCATCGATTCTGGGCAGTGGGTATTTATTTTGGATAGTAACCCGATTCAACTATAGGTACTCTATACATAATCACAGAGTTCCATCCTTCTTCTTGACAAACAACATCGACGAACCCCAGGATGACATGCTCGATCTGACAAAACCCTTATCAACCAGCTCTTGAAGTTGTACTTTTAATTCTTTGAGTTTAACTGGTGCCATACGATAAGACGGCATTGAAATTGGTGTAGTGCCAAGAATTAAGTCAATACTGAAGTCGAATTCTCATTGTGGTGGCATTCCCGATAACTCATCTAGAAATATATCTGGGAATACTCTTACTACTGGAACTTGATCAATTCTATACTCGAAAGTAGCAATATCAACAACATGTGCCAAATATCCTTGGCACCCTTTCTTTATTAACTTCTGGGCTTCTATTGCATAAACCAAGCTACTAGATAAAATATTCCGCTCACCTGTGAAGATTATCTCTGATCCTCCGGATCCTCTGAATACAACTTGCTTAGAAAAATAGTCCATGGTTGCTCGATGCCTGGACAACCAATCCATCTCCAGTATCGCATCAATATCCTCTACCCTCAAAGGAATCAAGTTTACTACCAACTCAACTCCATTCATTACCACATCACAATCTTTAAACACAGTCTTTCCTAACAACTTCTAGTTTAGTGGGGTGTAAACTATTATTTCTTGATCTAGGGGTGACAATGGGGCATTAGTATGAGGCGCTAAAGTAGTATTGATAAAAGATCGATTAAAACTCGGATCTATCAATACATAAGCAAGTTGGTTGAAAATTGTAACCATATTGGTCACCATATCTAGGTTAGCCTGCGTCTGCTCCTAATTCAAGGTAAATATCTTGGTCTGAACACTATCTCAAGTTCTTTGAGCACCACGGGATGCTGTTAAAGAACTGCCCACACCTGATCTCCTACCTACAGAAACTGTAGGCTGCTCAACTGATGGAGCTGTTGAGGTGTAGGATACTGACTTGTCTGGCCACCCTATTCTGCTCTACCTAACTTAGGATAGTATATCTTGATGTCTCCTACCTCTCTACAGTGATAACATACTGGCGATTGGTGACACGGGCTTGTGTGATATCATCTATAATTAGGACACCTACCCATACTCTAACTTTGCCTTGATCCTTGAGTCTGTCCCTGAGCTGATAATCTGAATCTTGAGTGTCCTTGGCTCTGAGAGGAATATGAAGAGACACTAGCAGGACTAGTAGCAGAGGCTCCACTGGATAAATTACTGCTACAACTCTTCTTAAATGGAGAGCCAACTTGTATACTCAAATCTCTCCTCTTCTGAAACTGACTCCTCGATCTTCTTTCCCCAGCCAACTTATCAGCTCGAAGGGCCATCTGAATCATCTCTTTATACCCCTGGTTTCTTAACAGTGACATTCTTTCATGAATCTTGAAATTTCGTCCCTCTTCTAATTTGGCACACAGGCTTTCTTCATTAGCAAATTCTGGCACAAATTTCATCATCTCCCTTAATTGCATCTCATATTCTGTCACTGTCTTACCCATCTGCTTCAGTCAGAGGAACTCCTGTTTTTTTTTATTACAGTGAAAAGGGTTGAAATAATGATCTTGAAATTCTTGTACAAAGTTGTCCCAAGTCAATTGTGCTGAGACTCTAGCTTGTACATTCGCCCACCAAGTAGTTGCACTGCCCTTTAACAATCTGACAGACACTTTCAACTTGTACCTGTCCTCCAACTCCATATCATTCAAGTCACCTTCCAGCTTTTTAAATCATCAGTTGGCCATGATCGCATTTACAGTACCTTCAAATGGTGCACTCCCCAACTGTCGAATCTCTTTGATGAGCTTAGATAATTTTGGAGCTGATCTGGATCTTTTACGGCTTGGGTATTCTAATAGGCCATAAAAGCAGCCCATACTTCAGGAGTCAAGGCTGAGGTATTCCCATGCCTAGTTGCTGGTATTGAGGCAGAGGAGATTCATGTTGTTCTTCGAGTTTCGATGGAGGCATATAAAATGTAACCTCTTCTTTAGCGTCGTCTATAATCTCTCTTCGTGGTCTATCACGATCTTGTCTAGGTCTCGAAGATATTCGGGTTACAGAATGAACACGGAATTCAAATATATATATAAAATATGGTGGTGGTGCTTCCTATAACTCGACTCACTTAGTCCATTGAATACTTTTTAAAAACTATAAAATCATGCACAGAATTTTAAAAATATAGTTTGAAAATCAAGTTTGGGTCTTTCCAAAATCGTTTTAAACCAAAAGCTCTGATACCAATAAAATTATCACGTCCCAAGTCGTGGGTCTCACACATGATAACCGCCATAGACTCCCAAGGTATATTCAATCACCCTGAATACGCCCTGAGAGCCTGTAAGGCCTTTTCAAAACCTGTGTCAAAATAATAGATAATGTGCTTTAAAAATCAAACCATCCAAAACACCCTAAACTTCTCAAAATATCCTGGCAATCCACAAACACTTCTAGTAAAATTATTTTGTTCATATCTCAAATATTCATCAGAATATTTAAATAGGAAAACTCAACAAACAATCATAAAATCAAAAGAGTTTACAAGTCTGTCCTCAGTATATCAAAAATAGTACAAATATAAAATACAATACGACTCTAGTGGACTAGAAACATAGCTAAGTGAGTCGATGCCCAAAGTATACTTGATAGTCCTTTAACCCAGGAGGATCACCACCACCGCACGCTGTTAGCTAATCAAACCTAAAACTGGAGAGTGAGGGGGGTGAGTATATTAGAGTATACTCCGTGAGTGAACTAAAGGTAAATATAAATAAATAATATAAAATTCATAAATATAAAAATACAATTTAAAAATACATTTCATACAGTCAATGGAAATTAATTCTTTTAGTTTGAAACTTTAAATTATATATCGAAAATCATTGGGCTGGTTGCCTTTTTCGGTGATTACCCTGGTCCTAGGTATCCCGAGATCGTCAGTGGGTTTTATATGTAATAAAATCATTCTATTTATAAAATTAGATTTTTGAATGCAGAGAATAAACAATGCATGGTTTGATTAGGTACAAACGAGCCCGCCAATGACGTTTGCCTCGGATTAGCCTGGGGGTGACATCCGTGACTAACCCGATAAGACTCATAGGTGGTCAAATCCTATCACATCATCACAATAATACATCCATACACCACCCCCACCTGTGAAGTCTCCACTCACCTAGGTGACCTCTTTATCAGGCCGACTGTCACACCCCAAATCATGGGGCCCACTTGTGACAGACGCCACAGACCTTCAGGGTGCACTCAAACACACCGAATCCCCCTGTAGGCCTATAAGGCATTCATAAAATCCTGATTTCCAAAACACTTCCAATACTCAAATCAATCTAACACCCAAACTCAGAATGTATATATATATATATATAATCATAAGCACTGCAAAAGATATTCAGAACACATAGCATAGATAAAACATTCATCCTGAATAAAATCCATGGAGTCCATACGCTCCAAAACAAATATAAAATGTTTGTTACAAATCTGTTTCTCATTCGGAAAATATCCATAAACAAATAAAAACCAATTGCTACCAGTGGACTAAGAACTCTAGCCGGTGAGTCAATCTGGCTATACCTGAGCCTTCAACACGAAGCAATCACCACCACTGGATCTCGACTTAGCGCTTTCCCTGAAACTGAGAAGTGAGGGGGATGAGTATACGGGAATATACTCAGTGAGTGAACAATAACATCATAAAGAATTAAAATAACAAATTCATGCACAATTCTTAATCAAGTTTTCAAAACATATCATGAAATCATTGGGCTAGCTCTATACCTGGTAACCACCCCGGCCAAGGGCGTTCCGAGTCCGTCAGTGGGTTTTGTATGCAGGAAAACATGCTATTTAGGAAAAATAGATTTAAAATACAATAATTATAAAATATGCGACTTTATTAGAAAAGATGCCCACCACTGACGTTTGCCTCGAGCTGTCACAGGGTGACATCCGTGACTAACTCGACGAGACTCATAGGTGGACAAATCCCATCACTATCATAATCATATAGCAGTCCACCTATGCAGCCTCCACTCACCTAGGTGGCCTCCTCCCTGGCCCACACTAGGCTACCACTATACACTCACCTGGGGGT
>JAVXUL010061509.1:0-10198 GCA_035590515.1 Trichilia minutiflora
AGAAGGCTTTGATAGCTAGTAGTGTTGAAACTGATGAGAAAGACAAGTTCTAGGAGTGAGATTGTGAAGGGCATTATCTTTAGAGAGAGAAATGATAGAGAGAGAAAAAGGAGTACAAGAGTTGCATGAGCATGCATTACATCATGTACGCACACTTATTCAAATCATGAATCTGTGTTTGTATATGTATCCAAGAGCGGTAGCCGAGACGGGAGGATCTCCGTCGCGAGGAGGATACTGAGAGTGTGGTTTTCCACCCCAGGACAGTGAGTGGACATTCCTTTCCCTTCGTCTCATTTATTGTTCTTTATAAATTAATATAATGCTAGAGATGATAGCATGTGAATATATACGTATATGTATGAATGTATGTATGTGAATACATAACTGAAATAAGGAGGTGTTGGATATTTGTTGTGTGGTGGCCGGGATGGCCCCTTATTTATGATAGAGATAGGTTTGATGTGAAACCTAGATTGTCATGAATGTGAGGTCGGAGGCCTATTATGCTTATACTTGATGATATTGTGATTTTGAGGCCGGAGGCCATTTTATTCATATAGATGTGAATATGGCATAGTTGAGTGTAATGGCCGGGATGCCATATTTGTTGATTTGGCTTTATGAGCCAGCATGTCTTGTTTATTGTTTTGGCCTTGTGAGCCACATATAATATTTTTAGCCTGGTGAGCCAATAATTATTTGATTTGTCCTGATGAGCCATTGATATCGATTTATGATTTTGTGTGCCATATCATTTACTATCTATGGGTAAAGATTGACCATGCTCTTAGGGAGTGGGTAGAATCCAATAGACTCAGGGGCGAGGATTGTCCATACAGCTCATGTGGAGTAGGTAGAATCCAATAGACCTCGGAGTGTAGATTGGCCATATAGTCCAAGATAGAATGGGTGGAATCCATATATCTAGGCTAAAGTATGCTAGCCTTATTCTGTTATATTAGACACGGGCACACATCCCTAACCATGGTTGCGGATCGGCAGTACAGCTCAGATGGAGTGGGTAAGATCCTATAAATGAAGGGGTTATACATATTTGAGATTAAATCGATTTTCTAGACATGTATATAATGCCATATTTCACTATGTTTGATTTGTATGATTACGAAAGTGTTTCGTAATTAGTGTTTGAGGCTCTGATTTTTATTTTGTTTATTTATCTACTCATTGAGTATTTTCCAAATACTTACCCCTAACATCCCATTTTAGGTTAGTGTAGTCAGACGCAACATAGCATAGCTGAAGCAAGACTTCAGCACAGTTTTCAGGTACTCGACTCAGGATTTTATATTATGGTCCATTGTATGTAAAAATATTTGTAATAAAGTGATTTGATGTATTTTGGCTTGGCCAAGAATATTTTTTAATGTATTTTGAGAAAATACATATATGGTACATGTATGTTTGAAAATCTTCCATTCTATATCATTTTGTGTAATTTTTGAAAATGAGTTTGAAAATAGGTACTAATACCTTTCGGGTTCTAGGAGTGCATTTTAAGTTATAGGATATATTCTTGGGATTCACGACGATTGCCACGTGGTCGACTAAGGTCGGGGCGTGATATATTAAACTTAATTTAATAATCAAAATTTAATAATTTCTCACTGCATTTGTTGTTTGTTGTTTGTTGTTTACTCTTTTTAATGCAGGTATAATTGATCAAATTTTATTACTTATATGACACGAAAAGTCATAGGTAATAGGGCCTAATGGTGGCGAGTCTTACGTTGAAAGTTTTTAAAAGATTTTTGTATGGACCGTATAATAATAAATGAATAGTTTATGTAGTTATTATCTAACTCATTGAGGTAAATTCTACAAAATTTACTATTAAAACAAGAACGTCGTACAAAGAGTGTTCAATATGAGGGGTGCACCAACTATGCTAGTTGATATTATGAATGAATCAAACTTTGAATTTTTATAACCATGAACTAAGTTTTTATCAATGGGGCAATGAGAGTTTATACAATATACACTACTATTGAGTCGATAATATATTGTGAAGAATATTTGTACCCGAATACAGTAGAATCTATTACAAATATGTTTTATTTTTTAAAGTAACAATCAAGTGAACTATACATTTTTTACTATAACATTAAATCATCAGTGTATTACTCTAAATGATACTCAACATTATCCTCTTCCTTAAAATATGAATAATGAATTCACTGGTGATGGGACAGTTCTCTTAATGATATAATAAGGATTTTACACATTCTTTATTGAGATTTAAAAAATTAAGAAAGATATTACTCAACCACAATTTGATGCACTTGATATTTCACTAGGTCGTGTAAGTGAAATAAAATACTAAAGAATAAACCTATTTAACTGGGGATGTTCGTGATAGACTCTGCAATCGAAGAATTCAATGTAATACCCTGATTTATCAATTAGGGTTGTTTTGTTCATTTTGTCATCCAAAGATATTTTTGACATTTTTAAACATGTATGTTTGGGAGTTATTTTGTGAGCCCCATGTTTAGGTCTCGAGGGTATATCTGTCATTTTTTACTTATTCTGTTCATATACTTGCATTCATTTTATACCCTGTGCGCATGTGGGTGAAATTCTATTTTCATTCGGGAAGTTGGATTGGTTATAATGAAGTTCCAAAAATGAGAATGACAAAGTATGCAATTCGTTTGGACGAATGCAGAATTCGTTCGATCGAATCGGGCAATTCGTTCGAACGAAGCAAGGAGGAACTCTCTAAAAAACTTGGAGCCAAATTCGTTCGACTGAATAGTAGTTCGTTCGGTTGAATTGATCATTTCGTTCGCACGAATGATCGATCGTTCGAACGAATAAGTGGAGAGCTCTCTGACTTCGAAAGTGCCAGATTCGTTCGACCGAATAATTAATTGTTCGACCGAATCCTGCGATTCATTCGATTGAAGGCATCGTTCATTCGAACGAATGCTAGTTCGTTCGATCGAACAAACGTAAAATGACGATTATACCTACTTTTAGAAGATTCTCCTTTGCATTTTTTAATGGCAAAATAATAATTTCACCCTTAAGTTTATAAAAAGGGGACTGAGGGTCAAATTTCATGATTTCTGCTTCTCTTTTTCTCTCTTCTCCCTTAGCTCACGTTCTCTCTATCTCTCTCTCTCAACTTTGCGACATTTTATCGGATTTTTGATTTTTCTTCGCCTACGAGTCGTATTCTACGCGTCCTATATGCTGGGAGCATCAATTTGACGGTAGAGGCTCTGGATTCAAAAAGAGCACTTAGGGTTTCGGAAGGAGCGTTTGGGGTTTTTCGGTTTTGAGGCAAAATCGGAGTAAACCGATCACACCACGAGGTTCGTAACTTCGTTTCTATCTCATCTGTATATTCATTTCGCATTCTTACACACTTTGATTCGTATGGGTTTTCGTATAGATTTTCGTAGATTTAGCACTTGCATTATAATTTTAATGTGTAATGTGAATTGTGGTGAAGTCATATAAGTCGTAAGAAGCTAGAAATATGATTTGAAGAAATTTGGTGAATGTGAACAGTAACTCTGATTATTGTTCTGGCGAGTACATGGGATCCACTAGTCAGAGTTACGTTTATTAGTCTAAATGGATTGGTTTAGTCACAATGTGGGTCCGTATCGATAGTAATTGGGTAATTTGGCATGTAATGAGGATTTTAGACGATTTCATATAGTAGTTCAACGTTAGAAACCCAAGGTTAGCATGAATTGCATGCATTCGAACTTATATATATATTGGAACGTATATTGATAGTATATTTTGCATATGGTTAGGCGACGGTTTGAGATCGAGATACTCGTGTGACTCGCCGGAGAATGAGAGAAACTAGGGAGTGTATATCCTCCTTACACTGTGAATGGACATTTTATATCTTTTATGTTTTTAAAATGATTTTGGTATCATTATGTATGTATATATGTTTTCAAGAGTTATGGGCATATTTCTTTATTCTTTGGGTGGAGAGCCAAATGACTTAATTGGTTTAATTACATATCTGAGATATATAGATTTTGTGATTTTTGAGCCTTTGTCGAATATACTATGTTTGATGATATCGATACGGCCTTTGAGTTATATTTTATGTTGCATATGATTTTTGGCTATCGAGCCGATTTTATTTGATGTATTGATGATATGGCCTTTGAGCCGGATTGTGATACTTATTATGATTGACGACCATGTTGGCCTGTTTGTACTTTGTGATGATAATGGTCTTGTGAGCCGGTTATTTACTGTAACTACAGGGTGATAGCCTGGGAGAGAGTTCACTGGGATGTGGACCCCCAGATGAGTGTTATATGGTAGTCTAGGGCTGACCTGGGAGAGAGGTCACCTAGGTGAGTGGAGGCTGCATAGGCGGACTGTTATATGGTTGTAGTGATATTATGATGATGATGGGATTTGTCCACCTATGAGTCTCGTTGAGTTAGTCACGGATGTCACCTCGTGGCTACTCGAGGCAAACGTCAGTGTTGGGCACTTTTTCTGATAAACACTGCATATTTTAAACTTTTGCATTTTAACTCTATTTTTACAAAATAGCATATTTTTCTGCATACAAAAACCCACTGACGATCTCAGGATACCCACAGCTAGGGTAGTCATCGGGAATAGGAGCCAGCCCAATGATTTTCATAATGTGATTTGAAAATTTTAAAGTAAAGAATTTTTCTTCTTATTTATCAGTTTTAAGATTTATATTTTACTTATTGATTGATTAGTATCTGAATGTATACATATATACAAATATAGTTATATTTTTATTTCGTTCACTCACGGAGTATACTTCCGTATACTCACCCCCCTTACCTTCCAGTTTCAGGGTAAGCGATAGGGTGAGCACTGGTGGTGGTGATCGCTCCGGGATTTGAAGGCTAAGGTATAACCATGTCAACTCACTCTATAAAGTCCGTAGTCCACTGGTGGTCGTTTTTACTTTTCTTTTATTTATGAAAATTTTTTATGAATGATAAACAGATTTGTAATAAATATTTGGGTTTAATTTCAGGGATGGATTGACCCCCACATATTTTATCTGAATGAGTATTTTCATTGATTGTAATGTACATGTATATTGAAGTATTTGCGGTTCTTTGTTTTGACTCGGAGTTTGGGTGATTGGTTGATTTGATTTGAAGTGTTGTGTGAAATATTTGTGAAAATAGGTTTTATGAATGCCTTACAGGCTTACAGGTTGTATTCTATGTGATTGAGTACACCTTGGAGGTTTGTGACGGTTGTCATAGGTGGGATCCGCGGGTTGGGGTGTGATATTATAAGTTAAAATTAAAAAATTTATTTTATTTTAATTTTTAAAAATTAAATAAAAATAATTTAAATATTTTATTTAAATTATTAAAAAATTATAATACTTTAAACTAAAAAAATTTAATTTATAATTTTATATTCATAAATATTTTTTAAAAAATTTATCAAATATAAATATAGAATTATAAATTAAATTTTTTATTTTATAATTGTAACGTCCCGATTCTTGAGGGCGGAGAGTGACGCCGGAACAAAAGACTGAGTAAGGAGCGACTCCTAACAGGCTTCAGAATGACTGTGAGGGTAAGAGGAGTCCCACATTGAAATAGGAAAGAAAGTTACTGAGTTATATATGTGAAATTGGAACTAAATTGTCAACAAAATCTTTTAGGATGGGTGGTGATTTATTTTCAAGAACTACAGAATTAAGTGTACTTGGACGAGAGTAGAAGCAAGATGGATGACGTCTTGAAAAGTCCTTGAAAATCCATTATTAAGAACAAAACCGTGAGTCCCTAAGGATTGAGTTAAAATGGACAATATTATTGACAGTGTCATGCCCTGATCCTAGTCAACCATGTGACAATCGTCTCAAATCCTAAAAATACATCCTATCACCTATAATGCACCCCTAGGCTCACAAGACATTAGTACATGTTTTCAAACTCATTTTCAAAATGAAATAATACAAAATAGAAAATTTTCAATCAAACATATATCCAATCTATATTTTCTCAAAATACATTACAAAATAGTCCTGACCAAGTTAAATACATAAAATCACTTTATTACAAATAGTTTTCTGTACAGTGGACCATAATATAAAAACTTGAGTCGAGTACCTGAAACTGTGCTGAAGTCTTGCTTCAGCTATGCTATGCCACACTCGACTACACTAACTTAAAATGGGAAAGTGAGGGGTGAGTATTTGGAAAAATACTCAATTAGTAGACAAATACACAAAATAGAAATCAGAGGCTCAAACATTGATTATGAAAAATTCTTGTAATCATAAAATCAAGCATAGTAAAATATGACATCATATACATGTTTAAGAAATCAATATAATATCAAATGTGTATATCCCCTCGGTCTATAGGATCATATTCATTCCCTCAGAGCTGTATGGCTAATCCGCAATCCTGATTGGGGATGTGTGCCTATGTATAATATCCCTCAATCTATAGGATCCCATCCACTCCCTCAAAGCTGTATGACTGATCCATAACCCTGGTTGGGATGCTATCATATCCGTATAAGGCTAGCATACTTTAGCCTGAAGATGTGGATTCCACCCATCCCACATTGGACTGTATGGCCAATCCACACTCCGGGGTTTATTGGATCTCACCCACTCTATATGAGCTGTATGAATAATCCTCCCCCATATATGTATCAATGATATGGCACATATAACTGTAAATCAATACCAAGGGCCCATAAGGGCAAATCAAACAACCGTTGGCTCACAAGGCCAAAATAGTAAAATAAGATATGTTGGCCCACAAGGCCAAATCAACGAGTATGACACCCTAGCCATTACATTCGACTATGCCACTTTCACAACGTTTATAAAATTAGCTTCTGACCTCAAAATCACAATATCAATATATATTAGACCTCCAGCCTCACATTCATACTAATCCAGGTTTTATCATAAACCTATTTCTATCACAAACAAGGGACTAAATCGGCCACCATACAACAACATAATCCAATACCTCCTCATTTCAGTTATGTATCTATATACATACATTCATATATATATATATATATATATATATATTCACATGTTAACATCTCTAACATTATATTCATTCAAAAATAACATAAAGCGAGGCGAAGAGAAAGGAATGTGTCTACTCACTGTTCTAGGTGAGAAACCACCCTCTCGGCATCCTCCTCACAATGGAGATCTTCCCGTCTCAGCTACTGCACAGATTCAATAATTTACACTAATGCATGTGCATGATACAATGCATGATCATGCAACTAATGCTCTCTCTCTCTACTCTTTCTCTCTCTAACATACTATCATACACTATCCACACGTGTCTTCACTTCTTTTTCATGCCATTCTCAGTTATTTCAACACCAATAGAAGCTAAAGTCCTCTAATTTATCGATACATACGATAAACTAGAAAATCTCTAATTTTTAGGGTTTTATAAACAGTAATCTAAATCTTCTTTTTCTCGATTTATGTACAATAAAGGTTAAAAACGAAGAAACGAGCTTAGGGATGAACTTACTCAAGCTGGTAAAAGTGTTCTGAGTTCTTCTTTGCTCAATTCTCTTTTTCAATTACTGTTCACCTCAACCCTTCCTTCGTGATTCCCCTCAAACTAGCGAGTAGAACTCCGATCAAAGAAGATTTTTGGGTTCTGGTGTTGATTCTCAGTTTATAAGAACTGAAATGGTGAAGTTTGATTGAGAAATAGGGGAGATCAGTTTCAAGAGTGAGAGAGATGATTTCTATCAAAAATGAAGAGAGAGAGAGAGAGTGAAACGAGAAATGGAGAAGACAATCCCCAACTCGCGTAAATAGGCTATGAAATCGTATAAAGGTGTCTATACCTTTCATAAACGTATCGATACCTTTGGCTTTATACCTCCAACATGTCGATACATTCGACTATTTACTGATCACCATGCCTGCAACGTATCGATACCTTTGACTTCATGCTTGCAACGTGTTGATACGTTTCGTCGTAAGTGGACTTCATTTCGTCACAAACATGTCGATACCTATACCAAGGTATCGATACGTTTGACAATATTTACTATTCATTATACTTTTAAGGTAACGATACCCTTCTCCAAACGTATCGATACCTTTCCCCTAAAGGTATCGATACCTTGCCTCTGATCCTCCTTCTGAGGGCTACTACTTCAAATGATCATAACTTTGAAACCTGATATCCGCTCGAAACCCATAATATATTGATGAAAAACTCTCTCCGACCTCTACAAAAATGATAGAAACTTTTTCTCAATTGGAGATGATTTTAGGGTCAAAATTTTAGTTTTTTCTCATGAACTCATGTTATATACTACACATCTTCTTCTAAAATAAATTCAAGTCAACACACCCTCTCGGGTACGATCTAAACACTATCACATGTACGAAAACTCATGAGGATTTTACAATAATGTCTATAACCCTAAGGGATGGGTTTCACAATTCTCCCCCCCTAAATTGAATTTTGTCCTCAAAATTCTATTTGACGTAATGGGTATACAGTAACAAAAATAATAATATTAAGCATACAACTCCTCCTTTCCCATAAAAATCAAATAAAGCTATTTTAGAATACCTCACTTGTTATTTATTACTAAAAGAAGAAACTACAGCTGCTATAAAATAAAACAGTAATGAAAATAAAACATACGTCACATAGAAAATATAAGTATCATTCTTTTAGACTAACACATAACTTGTCACTGGAAAAGGTGTGGGTACTGCTGTCTCATCAGACTCTTTGACTTCCAAGTCATCTTCTCAACTGTGGCACTTTGCCATAAGACTTTCACTATCAGAATAGTCTTATTCATCAGGACCCGCTCTTGTCAATCAAGTATCCTCATCGGTTGTACCACACAATTAAGATCATCTTTCAAACCAACCAGTGGTGTCTCAAATATGTGCGATTGATCATGCACATACTTCTTAAGCATAAATACATGAAAAACATCATGTATCCAACTCAGCTACAATGAAAAATCCAATCTATAGGCTATTGAGCCTATTCTTTCCACAATACCAAAGGGTCCAATATATCGAGGATGTAACTTTCCTCGATTCTTGAATCTGATTATTCCTTTCCAAAAAGATACTTTCAAGAAAACTTGATCGCCTACTTCAAATTCTAATTCTCTCCTCCGAGTATTAACATAGGATTTCTACCTATCTTGGGCAGCTTTTAATCTCTCTCTAATAATCTTGACTTTCTCGGTGGTAATCTCAATCAACTCGATACCATCGAGCTTTCTCTCACCAACTTCATCCTAATATTACTGGGGTTCTGCAATTTCTATCATATAAAGCCTCATAAGGTGCCATCCTAATGCTAGAATGATAACTATTATTATACACAAACTCTATCAATGATAGGTGCATATCCCAACTGCCTGAGAACTCAATAACACATGCTTAAAGCATGTACTCTAGTGTCTGGATGGTTCTTTCTGACTGCCCATTAGTCTGAGGATGAAATGCAAAACTGAAAGTCAACTGAGTGCCTATAGCTTTCTGAAGTCTAGGCCAAAATCGAGATGTAAAACAAGGATCTCGATCTAATACTATGAAAACTGACACTCTATGTAGCCTGACAATCTCTAAAACATACAACTTAACCAATTTCTCCAAGGAGAAATTCACTCGAATTGGTAGAAAATGAGCTAATTTAGTAAGTCGATCAATAAGCACCAAAATCACATCATGGCCTACCTGAGTCTGAAGCATCCCGACCACGAAGTCCATGGTAATGTGCTCCCACTTTCACTCAGGTATAGGTAGAGGCTATATAGTTCCTGCAGGACTTTGGTATTTAGCCTTTACCTGCTGACATATCAAACATCTAACCACAAACTGGGTTATATCTATTTCATTCCTAACCACCAGTAACTCTCTTTAATGGTATGGTATATCTTAGTACTGCCTGAATGTATAGCAAATGCAGAACTATAGGCCTCCTCCAAGATAGCCTCTTTCAGTCCTCTGTCACTGGGTACATATACTCGATCTCTGAAAGTCAAAGTACCATCTTGAGTGAAATAGAAGTCACTCTCTTTGTCATCTTTAATCTCCTAGCAAGCTCTGACCAACTCACTATCTGACATCTGGCTCTGTCTAATCTGATCAACTAGGGTAGGTCTGACCACAAAGCTAGCCATCAAGGCTCCAACC
>JAVXUL010061520.1:0-10197 GCA_035590515.1 Trichilia minutiflora
ATTTCTGTGTTGATTTAATTTTTGTTTTGCACAAGCATATCATTCTTAGAACACCTTGATATCTTTTTAAGTTTAAAATTTTTAAATTAATCCAATTCACCCCCCTCTTGGATTGCGCCAACTAGGACTTCAACCTCTAACAACTAACACATATAAATTCTAATTATGCTCAATTTACTATCGCTATTCATCTTATGCAACAAAACTCATTTTGCAATGCCTAAACAAGTGTAACTTGCTGCCCTTGTTAGTTTCATATAACAAAACTTCATCTTGCATAATTTCAATACTTCCTAACATGCAAACTATAATTCATATACAAAATTTAAGTGTAGGTAATTGAAATCAAACAAAATCCTTAACGTGAATATTATCTAATTATCATCTATTTGTATGAATTATAAAATTGAGCTTATCCTAGTATTAATGATCTTACCAAAAGGTTGATCTAAACCTTAAACGACTTAAATCGCAAACATTGCTAAAGTTTCCTTTTTGTGAACAGTAATTTTACCCTTCTCCCAGCTTAAACTTCGCTCCAATCAACAAAAAAAAGTCATAGAGTATAGTCAATGTGAGGAACAAGAGATTTATAGTAGAAAATAGGGCCTTGATTGGTTGAAAAATGAGTAATCTAGATGAAAACGAAAAAAAAAGAAAAAGAATAAAACCCAAACTGGAACTTCTTATGAGATAAACTAAATGGGGAAAGAAAATGAATTTCTCAGCTTTTTTTCTTCTTTAATACAAGTTTATTAGTTAGTAAATAACTTAATCACCCCTAGAAAAAAAAATTTAGAAAAACGAAGAAGAAATAAGTAAAGAGTGGTTAAAAAGACATTTTCTATAATGCTTTCCTATAACCTTTAGTGCAAAATTAGCCATGTTCTCAACCTTATTTCTCTCTCATCTCACATTGGATTTTCATTCTGTTTTTTCCTATGAAATCATTATTCTATCCTCTTTCTGTAGAAATAAACCACGGTCTAAAACTCCATCCTGATCATGGAAATTTGGCTTAAAAGTTTGGGTGTACAAAAGACATCTTAAGAAAACTTTTGCTAAACTAAACCAATTAGGATTAAACTAACCTCATTCACTTGCCAAGCATTAATACATAATTAATAAGTTAATTTAATACCTGAATATACAATTTTATAAAATAACAAAAATGTCTATCATGGGCACAGGATGTTACATTCTCCCTCTTATAAAAGATTCATCTTTGAATCTGGATATAGACTAATGGCTTAGAAATCTTATCTCTATTGAAACAATTGAGGAAACTAAAGTTTCATGGAATCCTTAAATTTTAAAGTAACTCCATATCCTTTATAATGCTGCCATACAACTTTCACTTAAGGAATCTATCTCGAGCAAAGTTTCCTAACTTTCTTATCAATAATAGCTACTGGTTGCTCTTGGTAAGACAAATTTTGTTCAATTTTTACTTATTATAGATCTAGAACATGAGACTCATCTAGAAGATACTTTTTAAGCATGGATACATAAAATATAGAGTGTATCCTATTCATGTTAGGTGGAAGTGCTAACTCTTAAGCTCTACTTCCTATTTTTTAAATAATCTAGAATGGCCTGATGTAAAGTAGACTCAGTTTGCCCTTTTTCCCAAATCTCATCACTCTCTTAAATAGAGATATCTTCAAGAATATATAGTCCCTTTCTTGAAACTTAAGCTTCCTCCATCGATGATCTACATACAACTTTTGTCTACTTTGAGTTGCTTTCGTTTTTTCTTAGATTAGCTTGATCTTTTCCATTGAACCCTGAATCAACTCAAGCCTCCAAAGTCTGCGCTCACCCATTTCAAGCCAACCTATAGGAGACCTACATTTATGCCTACACAAGGCTTTAAATGAAGCCATTTGAATGCTAAAATGATAGCTACTATTATAAGCAAATTCGATCAAAAGTAAACGTTGATTCTAGCTACCTTCAAAATCTAAGATGCAAGTTCTCAGGATATCTTTTAAGATTTGGATGTTCCTCTTGGATTGAACATCTATTTAAGATGAAAAGCAATTGTAAACTACAGCTGAGTACCAATTGCTTATTGAAATGATTTCCAAAACTTAGAGGTAAATTGTGTACCTTGATGGAAGGTAATAGATATGGGAATGCCATACAATGATACCATACTATCTAGATAAAACTTAACATACTGTGATGCAGAGTATGTAAACTTTATTAACAAGAAGTGAGCAGATTTTATCAATCTATCCACAATCGCTTAAATGGAATCATGGTCCTTTGTAGTCCGAGACAGCTCTACCATGAAATCCATGGTTATTTTATCCCATTTTCACTTTGGAATGTCCAAATTCTACAGTATTTCTGCAGGTTTATAGTGCTCAACCTTCAACTGCCAACGTGTTAAACATTTGGATACATACTTAGCTATGTCCTTTTTCATACATTCCCACCAATATAAGTTTCTCAAATCTTAATACATCATTGTGGCTCCTAAATATATAACACAAAATAAAGAATGAGCTAGCTCCATAACTCAGCCCTTAGGTCCCTCACCGAAAGAACTCCTATTCTTCCTCGCATTCTCAAAATGTCCTCTTTATCCATACTGAACTGACTTGCTCCACCTTGCTTATGCTGGCTCATCTGGTCTTACATGCAAGGATCTACTGTGTGAGCTGCTTTAATCTCATTTATCAAGATAGATTTCACTATATCTATGCTAATAAAATCCCTGAGTTAATTATCATAAAGTTTACTCTATTATAAAAGTACTCTTGAAACTTTCTAACTTTGAATTGTTTGTTAATTGCCAAATGAGATAAACTGCCCATTGATTTTCTGTTTAAGACATCAGCTACCATGTTCGCCTTGTCCGGGTGATACTGAACGGTGTAATCATAATCCTTTAGGAGTTTAATCCAATGCCCTTACCTTAAATTTAAATCTCTTTGCTCAAGAATATATTTGAGGCTTTTATAGTCAATATATACTTTGAATGTCTCATCATATAGGTAATGCCTCAAATCTTAAGAACAAATACTACTACCACCATTTTTAAATCTTAAGGAGGGTAATTCTGCTCGTAACTCTTCAGTTGCCTTAATGGATAAGTTATTCCTTATTGAACTACATCAATACACACCTTAGGACAACTTTAGAAGCATCATAATACACCGTAAATCCTTCCTAATAGTAAAGCTAACATATAAGTTATGGTCAAACACTCCTTGCTCTTTTCATATATATTTGACCAAACAAATCTTATATTCTTTTAAGTTAGGTGACTCAAAAGAGTTGCTATATTGGAGAAATTTCAAAAAAAATCACCTATAATATCTCGCAAGAACCAGGAAGTTCTTAATCTCAGTAACATTGGTTAGACGAGCCCAACTCTGGATTACTTCAATTTTCTTACTATCTACATTGATTCCTTCTCTGAACCCCATATAAGCAATCTCAAACAACCAGAATTCACATTTTGAAAATTTGGCATAAAGCTTTTGTTTTCTGCAATTCTATAGCACCAAATAAGGGTGTTTTTATGCTCTTCCAAGCTTTAGGAATATATCTAAATATCTTCGATAAATACAATAACAAACATATCCAAAGAAGGTTTAAATACCTTATTCATCAAATCCATAAATGCAATTGACGTATGAGTAAGCCCAAAAGACATCACCAAAAACTTTTAATGATCGTACGTGTACGAAATGCTATTTTTGAGATATGCTCCTTTTTTACTCGCAATTGATAATATCCTAAACGAAGGTCTATGTTAGAAAAATACTAAGATAGAGAAACCGATGCCATTCGACATGGAAGAATCGAAATTAACTGAGTCCTTAAGACAACTTTAATACTAAACTCAACTTGTCTATCAGGAGGTAAGCTGGGCAATTTATTAGGGAACACATCAAAGTATTCTTTAACTACAGAAATTAAATCAAAACTTGAACTATCTTTCTCAAAATTATATACATGTGCGAGATACCCTACGCACTTCTTTTGAAGCAAACTCAACGTAGATATGATAGATAAGAGATTTTTGAAAACTTCACTCTGATCTCCTTGGTATTTATATGAAGGCTATCTTGGTATGTAAAAAGCAACTACCTTTCTATAATTATATCAGACAACAAATTCATGTATGTAATTATATTAAAATCCATGATCTTAAGCAGAATTATATCAGCATAATATTCCTTAATAATAATAGTAAAGGCTTTCAAGATTTTAGTAGCTACCATTATGCCTCTTGTAAGAGTACATATAGTGATAAGGGGCTCTAATGTATCTATATCCTTACCCAGATACGATGCACAGTATGGAAAAATAAAAGAATGAGTTATACTATGATCAAACAAAACTCTGGCATACTTGGATTTTATAAGAAAAATACCTGTGATTATAACACTGGATGCCTAAGTATCCTAAGGGGTCAATGCGAAAACTTTACCTAGGCCTCTACTGGATGAAACTTATCCCCTCTCCTTTGGCATTTGATTTCTACTTATAGATCTCTGGTCTTTTCGATCTTTATCTCTTAAAGATGGCATAGATACTGATACCGAAGAAAGCTGATTAGCTACTAATTATAACTGATTTAAAGGGTAATCTCATCTTATATGGCTTGTTTGTATACAATTATAATATGAACTTGAACCCTTCAAACACCACCTAATATATAAGCATCCAAACTATTGACACAAAGGTATAAAAGATTGTGCACCTGAAGCAGAAAATGTAGCTTGCGAACTAGTAACCTAAACCAATCTCCTATTAGGAGTTTTATCCTAAAAAGGTCCTCCTCTAATTGATACACTCTTAGTAGAAAACTCACCCTTAAATTTACCTTATTCTAACTGATGAGACTGTCATAATCCATTTAATCTAGGCTTCTTTTGATATTCTTTTTTTGTTGTCTATCTTAAGCCCTTATCTTAAATCTGTAAGCAGCATCTATAACATATGTGTAAGATGTAGTCTCAAAATTAGGGATGGAGTGATACAAGTAGTCCTACAACCCATTCACAAACCTCTTGGACTTCATCTCCTCAGTATTTATTAGATGAGTAGTATAGTAAAAAAGCCATATGAATCGTATAGTATACTCAGTCATTGTCATGTTTTCTCCTTAAATTAGCTATTTAAACTCACTCTTGAGTCCTTGAGGCTCTAAGAAAGAAAGTGAATTGGAATTATGGAGCTTAACTTTGGCCATTCCAATGGTGGTTTTGAATCTCCCTTGTTCTACATATAAGAGGTATACCTAAAGTTAAAATCCTATAAGTTGCACAACCCTAGCCGAGGAGCATTCTAAAATAGTACAAATCTTATTAGACTCTTCTAAAATTTAGTTGGGACTAAGTCAGATCTTGTCCCCAAAAAATAAATGGATATATTTTTCAGAATTCTTGGAGTATTACTACCATTTCATGTCTCTGGACTGCTGGTAATGTTACTTAAATTGGAATAAAATATGGAGTAGAGGATACTTGAGGTTAGATTGGGGAAACTTGAGATTGCTATTATTGTTGCCTTAGCAATTTCAGGTCATATCTATAATTTACTATATATGTTGCATCTCTATTGCAGTAATATTTTCAGTTGGGCTTACTATCCTCTTGTCTACTCTCTCTCTTAATTCTACAATTCTTCTTCTATGAGAACGTCCTAAGCCCTTAGGTATGGGTTCTCGAGGCACGAAAGATCCTTGGTCGGGGATAATAGCTTGGGAAGCCGTACCATCAGTCACAAGCCCATGAAGTGGCATGACTATCTAAAATCATAAAAAAAAATAAAAAGATTAGTCTCTCAAAAAATTCTATAATATTATAAAGAATTTAGAAGACAACCTTATAGGTCAGATGCTGAAGTAATACCTTGCCCACAAGTATCCCAGCTATACTATATATAAGACATGACCCTACTCATACAATTATAGACCTCTAAACCATACTATGATACCAACTTTGTCATGCCCAAGAATACCAGGTGTATTATCGGTAGAAGACAAGCTTAACTTATATCCCTTAAGCTCATACTATTATACAATCTTTAAATGTAACATAGAAGACCTATTATGTATATAAACCATGTAATGACCATAGAGCTTAACATGAAACAACATGTAAATAAGAATGAACCGTCTGTCAAAACTTTATCAAATGGGCTCCATGCCCAGCTATACACTCATAACATCATAATTCATTACACTTATATACACACACACACATATATTATCCATAATCCAAAATAGACATGTTCTAATGTTGACAAAGTACACATTAGGGTTATAATCCCAATTAATAAATTAACTATGCAAAATAGACCCATAATCCCTATAACTGTATGTTGGTATCTCAATCCATAACTTGTCCACCTAGAAACCTACTATACATCAGAGGTATGCTAATATACCTACAAAACTGGGGAATAAGGAGGGGTAAGTATAAAGAAGACTTAGTAAGCAAAATGAAAAATCAATAAAGCATTATAAATGTTTATATACATAAATTAGAAAAATAAGAAGTGAACAAAGTCAATAATTTGTCACCACATGACATCAATATACTTATATCTCAAAAAATAAATACATAAGCATATTATCTATCACACCCCATGGTGTAACCGACAAAAGACAAGAATCCTTCATCCCCCTTAACCTTATAACAATATCTAATGAGAATTTGACTCTGATCACCTGTTATTTACAGATTTAATGCTCACTACATCATATGAATTATATAAATGGACTCTGTCCATTCAAATTCCAAAAAGGGCTTCATGCCTAACATATATACATATACACCAAAATAATAAAAACTATATAGCATATATATATCTATACAATCCACTAAAGATTTACATATCAATATGTCTATAATACATAGTAAGGCTTTAAAGCCTGCACATCATCTACAATACAAAATGGACCCTAATCATTTAATGAATGCATGTCAATATCTGGTTTATTAGCTTGCCTTTATAGACATCTACTGCAAAATGGAGTACACAAAAAAAATGCAAAACTGAAGGAAAAAGAAGGGGTAAGTCTGGGAAAGACTTAGTGAATGAAAAAAAATACCAATGAAATCATAAAAAAATAATTTAATAAAATCTACAGATTATACATAGTTAATCTGGCTAGCTATTCATAAATCTCAATAATATTGGCATATACGAAGATATAACATGTAATCAAGCATCATGCACATATTATCTTTACCTGGTTTATGTCTAGAGCTATGCACTTGATCGGATAAAGGCACAGACCATATCCAGGATTACATACTTGATCGGACAGAAGGACAACCATAATTGGATCCATGATCACATTTATAGCGGACGCACATGCACATTCATGCAACCATACATATATATGTCCCTATAAATCATACATAAAAGGTATATACACAACCATATTGGCCTCCTCTTGGCCTTTACCCAATTCAACATGTCAACGCTTCTGATCTTTATCCATCACACAACATGCATCAATCATAAATATCATGTCATTCATAATCATATATATATATATATATATATATCCATTAACAAATTAGGCCTTCTCTTGGCCTCAATACCATATAACCCTTCAACGTTTCCATTAACTTCTCATAACAATCTACAACATTCTCATATATCTTAACATATTCATCAGCATAGGCATTATTATAATATCACATGAAAACATAGATGAAGTATAATTATTTCCTTCATAACTCATGAAATTCATAATCAATACTATTTTCTCAAAACTTTTCAAAATATTACACTTTCATAATCATTAAAAAATAATTAACATAAAAAAATATTTCACTCATAGTGAGTTAGGGTAAGCAAAACTCAAACTAAGTCAATGTGAACTAGATGATTGCTCCCTTGGAGTATCTAACATAAAAATTATAAACAAAAAGGACTTTAGTAAACTCAATATAACCAAACTAAATGATTAACTCTAATATGACACAACACCTTCCTCTTCTCCGAAACATGAATTCTCATAACTTATTATCTATCCGCAATGTAACTTAAATAACTAACCAAATTTAGTTGTTGCTATAATCCATTATGCCACTAAAATGTTAATACTCACAATAATAATGCTAAAATCATACATTCTACGTCTTAGACATGTAATTCAAATTAAGAAATTAGAACTAACCAAAGGTTCTAACAAGAATAATAGCATTCGCAACGGACATCTAAATAAATTTTATATCATCCTTTAAAAACATAAGAATAACATTATAATGAAGCTGAAAGGCTTACACAAAGGCTAATTTAGCTCGTAATGGATTTGGTTTCGAGTAAATATGAAAAATTCTCAAATATAAATAGTATACAAATAGTATCTAAATGGTGCTCCTGAGTTTTTCTTAAACCTAATCAACAAAAGAAAAGTTTTAGAGTGTAATCGTGTAGTGGACAATTGATTAACAGCAAGAAACAGAATTTTAATCGGTAGAAAAATGAGTAAAATGAAGGAAATTTAGAGAAAACCTAAAGAGAAAGAGAAAGAACCAGAAATTGACGAGAGGAGAAGAAAAAATTAATAAAATAGGTTTCCTTTGGTTTTTTATACAAGTATATGGGTGAGAAAATGATCAATTTATCCTTTGACCCTCTCCCATTCTAGCTTCCTGTGCACAATAGCTTGTAACAAGGCTTCCATTCTCACTCATCTAAACTCTAATTTTTATACCGTTTCTTTCTATGAAATCCTTATTATGTCCTTTTTTAGTATTAACAAATTGTTTATCAATTGAATTTTTCAATCAACAAAAATTTAGCTCAAAAGCTCGGGTGCTCGAATAATGCCTCAAAGGAAGTCTCTTCCAAACTCTTCCAATATTCATCAAATTAACATTATTCTCTTACTAAACATTAATACAATATTAATGAGTTAGTTTATCACCTAAACGAATATTTTATGAAAGGATAAAAATGCCCTTTTGGATAAAAAGACCAAAATACCTCTGAATTTCATATGCAATAAAACGTTTGCTTTAATTACTTAACTTACCATAACACTCCCATATAGGTGCAAAATGTTACATCATCGCATAACATACATATATCATCTTTGTCTAGTTCATGTCCAAGGCTATGGAGTTGATCAAATAAAGGGATAGTCTATACCTAGGACTACATACTTAACCAGGCAGAAGGATAATCATATATGAATCCATAGATCAAACCTTTAGCACGTGCATGCAATCATATGCATCTCTATAAATCACAAATAGAAAGCACATAACCAACAACCATATTGGCCTCCCTATGACCTTTAATTAATTTAATATATCAATACTTCCGATATTTATCAATCACAGAACAAATATTAATCATAAATATAATCTCATATATATATATATATCCATCACATATATAACAATATAAAGAAATGAATTGTTTCACTCACAAGCATGATATCACTAGTTCTATGCAATCAAGCTCAACAGGGACTTGGCTGCCTCTCTTTCAAAGTATCTATAATATGACATTTTCAGTATCATTAGAATAATTAGCAATTTGAATGCATACTAAACTTTTAATATGAACTAACCCTCCTCCAATTAAGAACTCCACATAAGTGACCTTTAACAACTAATACATATAAATTTTAATTATACTCGATTTACTATCATTATTCATCTTACACAACAAAAAACTACAATCCATATACAAGATTTAAGCAACGGTAATTGAAATCAAACAAAATCCTTAACACGAGTATTATCCAATTATCATCTATTCGTATGAAATATGAAATCGAGCTCATACTAGTGTTAAGGATCTTACTGGAAGGTTGATCTAAGACTTAAATGACTCAAATTACAAAGATTGCTAAAGTTTTTCTTTTTTGTAAAAAATAATTCCACCCTTCTCCCAACTTAAACTTCACTCCAATCAACAAAACAAAAGTCGTAGAGTATAGTTTGTGTGAGGAACAAGTGATTTATAGCAGAAATTAGGATCTTGATCGATTGAAAAATGAGTAATTTGGATGAAAATGGAAAAAAAAAAAACTAAGAATGAAACCCAAATTGAAACCTGCCGTGAGAAAAACCAAATAGGGAAAGAAAATGAATTTCTCAGCTTCCTTTCTTTTTTAATACAAGTTTGATGAGTACATAAAAGTGTATGTGTATTAAGGTTAAATTTATCATTTTACACTTCAAAGTATGATTAACTCTC
>JAVXUL010061542.1:0-10196 GCA_035590515.1 Trichilia minutiflora
ACTACGAAGATATGCACGAACACTCTTGAGGGATTTACTATTATGCCCATAATGCTAAGGGACGGGTTTCACAAAATCCATATAAATCTAAAAAATGTCAACAATTATAGACAAATAATGCTTACAATCAAGACTTGAAATTTTAGATGGCCCAAACAAGTTCATATAGAGAAGTTGCAAAAGTTTAGAAGTAGGAATATGCATTTTTGATATAAAAGTAGTATTGACTTTTTTTCTAAATTGGCAAACATCACAAACATTATCTTTGAAAAAATTCATTTTTAGAAGACTAGTTACCTGATTCCTTTTAAAAATTTTTGAAATTAAATCCATGTTTACTTGACCTAACCTTCGTTGCCATAACCAATTATTTTCATGTAATGTGGAAAAATCAATGGTACAAATATTTTTATATCTATTGCAAAAAAAAAATATTTTCCATTTATCATGCTTTTAATCACATAACATGATGTTTAAAGATAACTTTATAGCTTTTATCATATAATTGGATGACATTAAGAAAATTATGCTTGAAATTGGTAACCAGCAAAATATTTAAAATCAAAGTGGAATCTTCATTACCAATATTATTAGAACCATTAATTTTTTCTTTAGTTTTACCCCCAAAAGTGACATAACCTCCATCTTTCATCTTTGTGAAACTTGAAAGAAGAGATATGTCTTTCATCATATGTCTCAAATAACTACTAGAAAGAAACAATTTCTTGCTCTTCTGTAACTACAAAAGAAAATCATGTCAAAATTTTATGTACCTAAATTTTTTTCGATTCTTAGTTTTTCTTAATAGGACACTTGTGGCCAACATATCCAAAAATATTGCAATATTTGTGGTATTAACCTTTATTTTAGGTGAAGGTTTGATAAAATAATTTTTGTAAAATTTTTATTTGGCATAGGTTCGTAATGCCATCTTTATCAAAAGCAAATCTTTGGGATCCTATAAGTAAGTCTAAATTATTTTGATACTTGATAAATTTTAAAACAATACTTTTAAATTATTTGACTCATTTTTGAGATTTTGAATCTCATCAAAGGACTTTCCTTCTCCTTTTCAAGTGTCCTATATAAAATTATAGCATGCAAAATGTCCTAACATATGAAATTAAGTCTTGCATGTTAAGAATCTAAGTATCATCTCTAATAAGTGATGCCCTTGACTCTTCTTTTCCCTTTTTGGCTTCGCTTGAATTCAATTAAATTAATTTTCATTGAATTAGGTTTTCATACAAAACCTAGAATTCTAACACTTGAAATTGTTGTTCTTCACTTAAAATTAACGATAACCTAAATCACTTCCCAAGCGATCTTTATCCACTTTTAATTGATTAAAAAAATCAAAAATTAATCATCAAAATCCATGAAGAAGTTCGCAATAAAGGAATAATTCTTTCCCCTTTTATTTTTCTTTTCTTCTTTTTTCTTAATGATAATTATCCATATTTTTCCTTTTATAATTTTTAATTCAATTAATAATTAATTAAATAAATTATAAGAAAAAATATGGTGGTAAATGTGTGACCATTATAGAGACATATCTCATGCCTATTACCCTTTTATTTGTCAATATAAGTGTAAGGTTAATATTATATCACTTATCAAAATCTCGTTGGCTAGGATGAAATATTGATTATAATCACTTATATCATACATAAGTTTAGGTTAATTACTTTAATAACCTTAACTTAATATATTTAAGTGATATATAATCTAAACCGAAAAAATTCAAGTAAATTAAAGGCAAGATTCAGTAGGTTCACTATAAAGTCGATAATAGACTGTATAATTGAATTAAACTTTTTAATTTCTTTTACTTAATTAATCTTCAATATGATTAATTAAATATATCCACAAATCAATATTGACAACTAACCATGCAATACGGCCCTTGAATTACAATGAAGTACAAAGCTTCAATAATGAATCTTTCCATCTTCAGTTACCATATAATTTAATCCTTCTATCACACAATGCTTTAATCAGATCAAGGATATATTATTATCATCAAATCCTTTCATATATGACACTATATAAAATAAATAATAGATAATGACTTATTATATACCATTATTGAGAGCACACTTCTCAATTACACATAATATATTATCCAAACACTAGGGCTGATAGATCCTTTCTCGAACATTCATATACCTCCATCAATATCTCACCATATCCAATGACAACTACCTATCATAAACTTTAATTCAAATTTATCCTTAATTGTATCAAAATAAGACAATTCATTCATAAATAACTATAATGTTATAAAGTCTAAAAATCATTTACACAACTGATACAACAAATGTTCAATTGATAATTAAGTATAATTAGTATTTGGATAAATTGTACGATTCTATTTGTGTTAGAGATATGTCATAGACCTAATCGTGTCAGATGGATTATAGTTATTATCCATAGTAAATATATCTTAGTAATTAATTATAAACTATTTACGATTAATTAGAAATGGCATTTTATTATGATTTTGCATTTCTTCAATTGTAGTTTATATATTATTATAATAATGTAAAATAATATCTAGTGATGTATTATGTGTCAAAACTCTATCTACAATGTTGATATGATAGAGTTTATGATTTAAATACATCTAAATTAGTTTCCAATTAAGGTAATGTCATTGAGGATAATGACATTCCATAATTGATATGTTTAGTTGCTATCAATGATTAGTATTTGATACTAACAGTGGGGTGACAAGTCTCATGTTATAAGAGTATAAATATGGGTAATACGTTTGAGAACATATTACTGAATGTGACCAAACGTGATAAATCATATGAGCGATTATTCGTAGTCAATAATTCATCATACAGTCATACAGTCATACTAGTGTACCATTAATCCTTTGACTTGAGACATCATTGTTATTATCTACAATAAGACACATCGTTCACTTGTGTATATCGCACTGGGCTAGCCACACCTGGTGAAAGAAGCTTGATGTTAATATGTTCTTATTATATGAGAATAGGTGATGATCGAGATGGAAACTATTGGCTCAGATATTTGAGCTTGAGATTCTAGGCAAGAATGTTATACACAAGGATTAAAATCTCTGACTAGAGTATGTGTTTTCTAAAAATGAGTTTTTGGATACGTGGATCCTATTTATGATTGATTTTCTGATCCTATAGTCGAGTTAGAGGTTTGATAATTTTATGGCCTATACTCAATTAGGAGTCGACAGTAGAGGGACTTTATTACATGAAAGTATGACTATATGGGCTATTCGAAATTATTTCTCTGTGTTTTAGGGGTCATGATACCTTACTGAGGTCATTCATGATCATTGAGAATTTCAGATACAATTAGTTATACTGAAGTGATACAAAAGAGTTTGTATTAGTTCATATATAATTCATGATGAATCTAGATGGTTACACATAATAACTGATAGATGACGATGATGAAAATACATATCATTAAGTAAGCTAGTGATATTTTATATTGATGAAAATTAAATTATTTTGATATTTTGATCGATAAACAATTTTATTATTTAATGTAAAGAATAAATTCTTTCGTAATGATACACTCGCACTCGTATATCGAGAGATATTATGATATTTTACTAAATATTGTAAATATGATTTACAAATGAATGGAAGACTAAATAAATATTCATAATTCATTTATTAATAAAAAAATTGGTTTGTTTGTTAATTATTAAATAAATATTATTTAATAAATTAAATCCTTATTTGATAAATGGCATAAAGATTTAATGCCAAACGTTAAAATCTTATTAAATACACATACTTTCATTTATATGAATGGCTATGATGATTTTATATTTATTAATTATAGTAATTAATTAATACGGATAATTAATGAAAATTTTTTAATATAGTTTGACCTAGTCAAACTTTTATTATTAATTATTATTATTATTATTTGTAATAACAATAATTAATATAATTTCTCTCTTTTTCTATTTCTTATTAATGGATGATATTGATTAATTGTAATTAATTAATTTTGGATGGATTTATGAAATTCACCAATAATGATTATTCATGTGTTATGCATTAAAAATAAATGAAATTATTTTTGTTTTTGCTAGGCTTTCATTTGTCCAAGTGGATTGCATTAATTGATAAAGAATTAACTTGTATTTGGTTTTTCTTCTTGGATGGATATACGTATAAGACAAGGAAAGATATGATTTTTCCATTCTTTTCCACCAATGGTTTTATGTTATTTGCTTTGTTTTTATTGGCTATAAGCTCAAGTTGTGAAATGTTTTATTTGTTATGCATGCCACCCGTATGGCATAAAAGGATGAAGGAAAAAATTCAATTATTGAATGTTTTTTTTCTTTAAACATTTTCTAGCCAATAAAAGGGGATTTTGGTGGGATTACTATTGATCATCATCTTGTTTCTGAAAGGGTGACATCTATGGTGGTTTCGTTTTTTAAAAGAGGTATATATTTTGAACATATAGTAGAAAAAGAAGGGAAAAAGAGAGAAGAAAATGATGGAAAATATGTTTCCATGATTTTCGAACCCTATCTACTTGTGTTTTATGTTAAAAATTGCCAAAAACATTAAAACCTGCATAAAGGTTTATATTCTCTTTTGGTGTCTTTTATGTTTGGAACCAAAATAGCTTAACTTTGTCTTGAAAAATCCTACAACAAAACGGTATTAGAGCTGGTTATAAATTTGTTTTTATGCTTGCTTTAACGACTTATGGTAATTAGAAGATGATGAAATGATGTATGAGTTTTGTAGCTTGGTTGATGGTTGTTAACTTGGTTGGATTGATTAATTGTAATGTGTCATTTATGCTATTAAAATTATTATGTTGATAATGATGAGTTGAAGCATGATAAATTAGTTTGTCATGCTTTGTATGAAGAGCATGATGTGTAATTTGTGGTTGACAAATGTTGCAAACTAAGCATATATGGCTTTGTACACATATTTGACAATATGAGATGTTTTCATTTATTTAAATGTTTTTATATGTTTTTGAAAATATTTGAAGTGTTGGAACTATTAATGGATGATTAAGGAGTAGTTTGGTATGTTATTTTGGTTAGTTTAATTGAAAAAATGGAAAGAAAACTGCAAAATCCGAGAAAACAAAAAAACACAGGTATTATGCAAGGGGTCGAGGCACGAGTGAGTTGCACATGCCTATCCACCTGCTAGCGGATAGGCATGTGGCGCGCCAGCGTGCACTACCCTGCGTGCGTTCCCTGCTGCTTGCTCCCCTTGTTTTACGCTATTGCCAAATCCGATTTTGTGTAGTCGATGTTTTTTTACGCTCTCGATTCGATTTTTAAGTGATTGATCCTTAATTATCAAGTTTTAATAATAATATCAATAATGACACACCAACTGAGGTTGGTCTTGAATGAGGGGTATTTTTATAATTTATCTTATAGGGACCAAAATGTAAAATTTTGAAAATGTTCAAAATTTCCACTTATAAATAATTAGTTATTTTTTATATATTTCCATAAGCCAAAACTCTCACAAATGACTAATTTGATTAGTATTTTCTATTACCAAAAATTTCATTATTGAATGAAAATAAAATTTTGGTTAGGAATTGCTTCGATCAAACAGAAAATAAGAATTACTTTGAATTAATTATTTTGAATTAATCTGAAATTAATAGAATTCTAGTAGGAGTAATTAAATCTATTAATTAATATTGTATCATTAAAAAACTTTAATAAATAAATTAAATAATTAATTTATTAGATTGATTTAATCAATTAGTAATGGGTTAACATTTAAAATTTATACACCGATATTTATTTAAAATCCTATTACTAATAATTCTTCTATAATATACATAATGATATCTAGTAAAGAGACCTAAATAAATCTTCTTATAAAATATTAGGTTCAAACCTTCTAACGCAATCAGTAGGTTATAAATTTTTCTGATGAGGTAATCCAATAACTGTCAGGTGAGAGGTCTAATTGTATCTCTATTTAAGAAAAAACATTATGTTTAGCCTAATTAGATTAAAGCACTAATAACTGTCAAGTGAGGTGTTTGAGATCTAGAGGTTGATTGATCATATATTGTAAAGGGTTACAAATAAAAAATAGTTTCTAACTTGTTGGGCTTATTAGACTAATAACTATCAAATGAGATTCAATGAGTTCAATGAAAACTTGAACACCCATGAAAACTAGAATATGATTCTAGTTATGCTTATCCAGGAGAGTATAGGATTTATTTTAAGTAGTGGGAGTACTATTTAGTTCAAAGTTCAAAACTGAATAGTTTAATATTTGCACAAATATATGCTAATGTATTTAACTATCTTGCAAATTGGACAAATGGATACTTGATGCGGTGATATGAGAAAATTATAGAACCCTCTTATAGAAAATATTTAACACTCATAGGCTTACTAGACCTATCTTTATGGTCAAGTAAAGAAAATTAGAATTGTTCTGAATTCTGAAATTTGGGTTATGTTTTTTAAGAAATAATGCCCATGACTTTTTCTAAGAATTCTTCATTTGAAAAAAGAGAGATATTCTAGTAATGAAAGAAATACAATCTTAAAGTAAAATCATATATGTTGGTGTCTATGACTAATGACTTGTATGCCCAACATAAGAACATGCTGGATGTCTCTAAAATCTCTCTCTGTGATAGGGTTATTTATAGAGAGCTTTATACTCACTCTAGCTGCTAGGAGCTAAACTAAAGATAAGTGTTAGTTTTATAAGAAGCTTATTCATTAGAAGAGGAACTATCCTCTTTACTTAAAAAATCTGAGTGCAAAGAAAACGTAAAGTATATTTTCCTATCATGTCATTGAAACTGAATTAAATGTTATTTCATATTTAAAATTATGGATAATAGATTCAGTAGCCATGTTACATATTGGTATGTCATTACATAACCTTCAATGTAATCGGTTACTCATAAGAGGTGTAGTAACGTTGAAAATGGTAAATGGACCAATAGTTGCTTCTATATATTCAAGAGCTTGTAAACTAATTTTGCATACAGGCAACACTTTTGTACTAGATAAAGTGGTGTATTTTGATACATCCAATAGAAACTTTTTATCTATTAGATAATTGTGTAAATATGGTTACACTTTTAATTTTGATAGATATAAAAGTTATCTTTATTTATGAAATAAATTGATTGGCACTTGCTTGTATATTAATTATTTATATGTTTTTGAAGCAATGATATTAACATGACAAATATCACTGATAAGAAAATATATAAATAAGATTAATTCAAAATTGATATGGCTTTATAGATCAAGGTTATATTGGAGTAAAAAGGATTGTAAAAATGAATAAAGATAGACTCTAAAGCCCATTAGATTTTCAAATTTACCCAATTTGTGAATTGTTAGTGTATGCCCTATAAATCATTTGTGTTATCGATTTTAGGGCTATATATTAATTAAAGAAGCAGGTCTTTGTTTATATACATTTGCTACTTTCCTTATTTTTCATGTAAATGAATAATGAATGTATATCAATCGTCTAAATAATTTTATTTAATTTTTAAATAAATTATCAAATCATTCCCTACATACGTGGTGTTAATTGGGCAATCATATCACATAGTAAGCATACTAGATGCCGCCTAATGATATTATATGATAATATATATGATAGCTCTAAGTTATTTTTGAGGATTATATGGCATATTTAATTTTCTATGTTATATTATTTTTGATAATGCCAAAATAAATAAAAAGTAACAAAAATGCATATATGCAATGATTCGAATGAATTTAATTGTTAAATAGATACATATAAGTCACTTGTTCTCTTAATTACAGGTGAGAAAAGTGAAGAAAGCATCAAGAAAAGTTCTCCAAGGCACCAACGTATTGACACTGTGAATCCCGTCCCTTAGCATTGTGGGCATAATAGTAAATCCCTCAAGAGTGTTCGTGCATGTCTTCGTGGATAGATTGTGCACGAGAGGGTATAGAACATGATATATATATATCTTGAATAAGATTATGGTGTTGGATATGAGCTTTTAATAAAGATCTGGATTTTTTACCCTAAAATCATCTCCAATCAAGAAAAAATTCCTAGTCGTTTTTGTAGAGCTCGGAGAGAGCTTCGCATTGATATGTTATGGGTTCCGAGTGGATATCTGAGCTAAAAGTTATGGCCTATTGAAGTTGTAATCCTCGGAAGGAGGACCAGTAGCAAAGGTATCGATACATTTAGGGAAACGTATCGATATATTGAGGTTGAGGTCAAGGGTATCGACACCTTTGAGAAAGGTATCAATACGTTTACTGTTGAGGCCAAGGGATCGATACGTTGGCAAGGGTATCGACACATTGGTGACGGTGATGAAGCCCGCTTACAACGAAAGGTATTGATACGTTGAGGAAGGTATCGACAGGCTTGTGAACAGTATTTTGGCCAAACATATCGATACATTAGGGCAAACGTATCAATACGTTGCAGGAAAACTGCCAAAGATATCAATACGTTTTGAAACATATCAACACCTTTGGGGATTGCACAGCCTATATACGTCGTACAGGGGGATCGTCTTTCCCATTTGGTTTTTTTGCTTCTCTCTCTACCAGAACTAGCAAAAACACTCTCTCTTACCATTAAAACTGATCTCAGCCATTCCTCCACCAAACTCCATGATTTTGATTCTTATGAACTCAAAATCAACACCAGAATTCAGAAATCTCCTCTGACCGGAGTTCCACGCAATGGTTCGCGAGGAATCACGAAGAAAAAATGATGGTAAATAGTAGCTAAGTAAGAGAATCGAGTAAAGAGGGACTCAGAACACTTCTACCATCTTGAGTAAGTTCATCCGTAAGCTCATTTCTCTATTTTAAGTCTTTATTGTGCATAAATCACGAGAATAGGTTTTAAGGTTACTGTTTATAAAACCCTAAAAATTGGAGATTTTCTAATTTATCATTGATATCGATAGTTTAGAAGGCTTTGATAGCTAATGATATTAAAACGAATGAGAAAGATGAGTTCTAAGAGTGGGATTAGGAAGGATAGTATGTTTAGAGAGAGAAAGGATAGAAAGAGAGAGAGAAGTGCGAGAGTTGCATGAGCATGCATTGCATCATGCACATACACTTATTCAGATCATGAATCTGTGTTTGTATGTGTATCTAGAAACTGCAGCCGAGACGGGAGAATCTCTATCGTGAGGAGGATACCGAGAGGGTGGTTTCCCACCCCAAGATAATGAGTGGACATTCCTTTCCCTTCACCTCATTTATTGTTCTTTATAAATGAATATAATGCTAGAGATGATAGCATGTGAATGTATACGTATATGTATGTATGTGGATACATAACTGAATTGAGGAGGAGTTGATGTATGTTGTGTGGTGGTCGGGATGGCCCCTTGTTTGTGATAGAGTTAGGTTTGATGTGAAATCTAGATTGTCATGAATGTGAGGCTGGAGCTCTATTGTGCTTATGCTTGATGATATTGTTATTTTGAGGCGGAAGGCCATTTTATTTATATATATATGTGAATGTGGCATAGTTGAGTGTAATGACCGGGGTGTCATATTTGTTGCTTTGGCTTTATGAGCCAGCATATCTTGTTCATTGTTTTGGCCTTGTGCGCCACATATGATATTTTTGGTCTGGTAAGCCAACAGTTATTTAATTTACCTTAATGGGCCACTGATATTGATTTATGATTTTGTATGCCATATTATTTACTATCTATGGGTGAGGATTGACCATACAGCTCTTAGGGAGTGGGTGAAATCCAATAGACCCAGGGTTGAGGATTGTCCATACAACTCATATGGAGTGGATGGAATCCAATAGACCCCGGAGTGTAGATTAACCATACAGTCTAAGATGGTATGGGTAGAATCCACATGTCCAGACTAAAGCATGCTAGCCTTATTCTGTTATATTAGATATGGGCATACATCACCAACCATGTTTGCGGATTAGTCATCCAGCTCAGATGGAGTGGGTGGGATCTTATAGACTGAGGGGTTATACATATTTGAGATTAAATCGATTTTCTAGACATGTATATAATGCTACATTTTACTATGTTTGATTTGTATGATTACGAGGGTGTTCCATAATCAGTGTTTGACCTCTGATTTTCTATTTTGTGTATTTGTCTACTCACTGAGTATTTTTTCAAATACTCACCCCTCACTTCCCATTTCA
>JAVXUL010061553.1:0-10196 GCA_035590515.1 Trichilia minutiflora
TTTGTTTAATATATTTATTAGATAAATATCAATTAAAATAAATGGAAAAGAAATTGAAAATATATAAGATATTTTCAATTTCTTTTTCATTTATTTTAATTGATATTTATCTAATAAATATATTAAACAAATGAAAAAGATATTTTACTTTTTATTTTTAATTAAGAAAATGAAGAAAAAATGGTTCTCTCTCTATATATATTTCGACCAGCCATAGGGAGAAGGAAGAGGATGGTGTCAAGTGAAGAGGAGTCATGGTTTTGACTCTTGTCTTCATCACAAAAGCCCCAAGTTAATTGTCTTTGAAAACCTTTGTTTTCTATGCTTTTTACCTAGGGTTTTTGAATGAAAAATTTATAATTTATGCATAATATAGGCCATAGAACCTTCATAGACTTTAGGCACTATTCTGACAACTTTTTCGGCATTACGTGACCACCAGCTGATTTCTCACGTCGACATGAGTCCAATGACGCAAGCGGTGCATCAATTCGATGTGTGCACAAAGTTATGGCCAAAATACACACACTCTCTCGCTACTTTCTCTCTCCTTCTTCCTCTCCCTTCCCCTCTCTCCCTTGGAAAATGAACCCTCATGGCTTATTTATAGAGCTCAGGGGCAAAATTATCTTTTTAACATAAAATTGCTATTCAAGGGTAAAACGATCATTTCTCATCATGTTTCGTATTCCAACCTCTGTTTCGTTATTTGTCTCTATAGTAGGCTTTATTTTTCACCTCAAATTCATTACCGAAATGTTTAGCCCCTTCTTCGGAAGTCTTTCGCATCATAAATTTTCGTTTTCATTCATTTTCGACCGTTTTTCATCTAATTTTTCACAAAAACGTTATAACTCTGTCATTCTTTATCCAAATTAAGTGTCATTTACGGCATTGGACTCTGCACATTATAACCAACCTATCGATCTCAAAATATTCAAAAAGTAAATTGACTACAGGGGTACTGCTTTGGAAATCAGGCTGCAATATTACCCATTTAGTCGGAAAATATCATAACTCTCTCAATACTTATTCAATTTGAACGTCGTTTGTAGCATGATGATCTAGATCTTACAAGCTTTCATACGGTACTCATCGGTGCAAATTTTGATATCATTATAGTAACCATACCTAAATTATCAAAATACCCCTAACCCATTTCTAATCACTTTATGCCTCAAGCAACACCTTAATCATATATTTACACATATACCCTATAAATCATTAAAAATTTAGGACGGGTTCTACATTTAGCATGCAAAACACTTAGGGTTTTGAATTTTTTACATTAAATGATCTTCTCTTTCAAGTTTGAAGTCTTCCCTCAAGCCTCCAAGAATATCCACTTTCTAGTTAGAAGATGATGGAGATGGTAAAAGTGTTGGAAACTTAAATTGTTTGCAAAACAATTTTGCAAAGCATTAGTAACCATATATCAATATATCTACATATATGTGCATATATATTTTCTATGATAAGAAGAAAACCCATAGAGCACATGACTTTTCATTGGCTTTCTCCCTTTCTTTACATGGTTACATGGAAACAAATTTTCCATTTTTGTTCTTCAACGGTCGAATAGAACTGATGGTTCCTCTCTTTCTTTTTATTTCTTTTGTTTTTTGGTTTTATACAAAGTGAAAGCCTTTTACTCTTGTCCAACAACTTGGACGTATAAACCTTTCTTTTTCTTTTTCTTTTTTTTTTTAAAATTGAATTGATCAATCCTTCACTCATTTGCTTCCAACGTATATGTATGCATATCATAATTGTCAAAACCAAAATTTGAAATTATTTTTTTTTATATTACCATATAGTTGGCAACCATTAACAAAACAAAACCAAAACCAACCAATGACAAAATAACAAATGGCAATATATGTATACATATAATTGGTGGACAATAAAATAATTGTCCAAAATCATAAATATAAACTATTATTACAAAATAATAATAATAATAATAATAATAATAATAATAATAATAATAATTATGTATATATAGATATAGATATAGATATATTAAAATAAATCAAATATTAATAAATCTATTTATTATTAATTATATTAATTAATAATTATGGATTTTTCTTGAACATTAAATTAAAAGCAAAGATTAGGATGATGACACTTGACAAGTAATAATTGTGTCATATGTCATTCAAGTATCTATTTAATTAAAATAACATTTATTTAATATTTAATAAATAAAAAAATTTATCAATAAATGGATACTAGCTTTAATAAATATTTATTTATTGATATATCAAAATATATCATTTCAAGTCTCCAATAATACTATAATATTTTTTGAACCAACGGGTGCTAGCGCGTTATTATCGAAAAATTTTACCCTTTACAATTAAAGAATAAAATTACCTACCGATCAACTTATCGGAGTAATTTAATTTTTGTCAATATTAAAATACCATTAACTAGCTTAATGACACCATTTTACCAATTATCAATAACTAGATATTGTGTGTGACTCCCTGAGTTTACTGTGAAATAGACATGAGTCAATACGAACTCATTCGTATCACTTCGGTATAACTTCTTATATCTGAAGTGCTCAGTGATCATGAGTGACTTCTAGTAAGATATCATAACCTTTAGAATACAGAGAATAAAATTCAGATAAACCCATATGATCATTCTTATATGTAGTAAAGTCCTTCTGCTATCGACTCCCGATCGAGTGTAGGTTATAGTATAGTCAAACCCTAATTCAATAATAGAATCAGAACCTCAATCATAAACAGGATCCACATATCCAAAAACACATTTTCAGAATTCAGGTACTCTGATCGGGAATTCAATCCCCATAGATGACAGTTCTACCTAGGATCTCAAACTCAAATACCTGAGCCAGCAAATTCCATCTTGATTATCACCTGTTCTGATACAATGAGAATACATTACCATCAAGCTACTTTCACCAGGAGTGGTTAGCCCAGTGCGATATACATAAGTGAACGATATGCCTCACTGTAAATTATAGCTGTGATATCTCAAGTCTAAGAACTCATGGTATACTGGTAGGACTATATGATAAATTATTGACTGTGGATATTCATCCATGTGATTTATCATATTTGATCACGTTCAGTATCACGTTCTCAAACGTGGTACTCATGTTTATGCCCTTATGATATGAGACTCATCACCCAACTATTAGTATCCAATACTAATCTTTGGCAAGAGCAAAATATGTCGATCATGCAATGTCATTATCCCTAACGACACTACCTCAATCACGAACAAATTTAGAATGTATTTATATCAAAGGTTCTGTTCTCATATCTATAACTCGTTATAGATAGAATCTCGACACATAATACATACAAAGATATATCTTGCATTGATAAAGTAAGTTTAATCAATAGCAACTAAAACAATGCAAGATATATAAATACCATTTTATTACTAGTAAACATTTTTATAACTAATTACAAAGAACATATACAAAGAAATAATGACCCTAAACCATATGACACGATTGGTTATAGGGCATATCTCTAACAAATAACCACTTGCACTAGAGCTAATCAATGCGGTATCCTATACCTATCTTCTCAAGATGACGATTCAATTACTGTTGTGACACTATCTTAGTAAGTGGGTTTGCCATATTGTCTGCTGATGGAGTCTTCTACATAATCAGTTGTTTATCTGATATAAACTCTTTGATCAAGTGATACTTCTACTGAATATGTTTGGACTTCTAGTAAAACCTAGGTTTCTTTGCCTAAACAGTTGCTCTATTATTATCACAGCATAAAGCTATCGAATTATTAATGGAATGAACCATTTCGAGTTCACTCACGAACTTATGGATCTAGAAAGTCTCTTTCACTACTTTAGAAGTAGCTACATATTTAGCTTCTGTAGTGAAGTCGACTGTAGTTGTGTTTTTGAAATTATTCCAACTAATAAAACCTCTATTATAGATAAAATAAATGCAGATATAGACTTTCTATCCATATCTGACTGAAAATTAGAATTAGTATATCCCTTGATATTTAACTCACCTCCTCCGTACATTAACATTAAATCCTTAGTCCTTCTCAAGTACTTAAGGATTCGTTTAACTGCTATCCAATGTTGTTCTCTAGGATTTGCCTGATATATCTACTTATAATACTCATAGCATACGCTATATCAGGTCTTATATATAGCGTGATGTAATAAGACTACCTATTGTCGAAGTATAAGGAATATTCTTTATACGCTCTCGCTCTGTATCAGTCTTAGGTTCCATCTTTTGAGAAACATGAATATATTGAATGCATATGAGGTCATGTATTTTTGAGTAAGGGTATTTTTATCTATTCATAAATGTACGCCTAGGTTCTGTATAGATCGATAGTATTTCAAGACTCAATATGAGATTTTGAAAGAGTTATAATGATTAAGGAATGAGAATGGATGCTAGAAATTGAACGAAAACTCAACTGTAAAAGGAGACTTGAGGTAGGAAGCATTCAATGGAATGAAGCTTGACTTCGCTCGAATGAATGGGTTCGGTTGAACGAAAGCTTGGTACATTCGACCAAATCAAAGGTATCAGATTTTCTAAGAAGCTCGAAAACTTTCGATCGAATGAAGCTTGACTTTGTTCGAATGAAACATCATTTGACTGAACGAATGGCTAAATCGTTCAAACGAATATATTGATCAAAATTTTACAAGGGCTTGCAAAATCTTCGACTGAACGAAGGGTTCGCTTCATTCAAACGAACCCTATTTTGATCAAATAAACTAGTCAATTCGTTCGATCGAATCAGACAAAATGATCGATTTAGCCACTTTTGGAAGCTTCTTTTCTTATATAATCAACGACAAGATGATAATTTTATCCCTAATTTTATAAAAAGGGGAGCTGACCCCTCTTTTCCCCCATTTTTCTTTCTTCTTCTCTTCTCTTCCTCTCCTATTTGTGCGTCCTCTGCTCTACACACACATATCTCATTTTTTATCCTTTCTTTGATTTCTCTTCACCATCTTGCCATATTTTACCTCTCAAGCATGTTGCTAGCTTCAATTTGTGATAAGAAATGCAGGAAACGAGTTTGAAAAACTAGGGTTTCAGAGCTCAAATTAGGGCTTTTTAGGTTCTAGGCTAAATCGATGAAAACTAAGGATACCACAAGATTCGTAACAACTTTTCTAACTTGTCTGTATATCGCATTTTGTATTTTAGTGATTCTTTCACAAATAGATTTTATTGTGCTTCATAATAGGTTTACTAGTTTAATTGCATGGTTTTAGGTTTTCTAATGTTATTTAAGAAGTAGGAAGATTGGATAACTCATTAGAAAGTTAGAAACAAGAATTTAGAAAATGTGGGTAGGTATAAATAGTATTCAAGTTACTGTTCTAATGAGGATGTGGGGTCTACTCATAAGAATCATATAATCGAGTCGAAATACACTAGTTTGGTATGAATATGGGTTTTTGGTATTAAAGATTTGATAATTGGTTGGATAGTGAGGGTTTTATCCGAGTTCGCATATAAGTTGATCATAAAAACTTGGGGTTGCACGCATTTTATGCATCAGAGTCCCGTTTATAGTTTAAAAATGTGTATTGATAGAGTTATGGTATATGTGTATGGCACCGATCGCGAAGATCAAGAATCCGATTTGAGTGAAGAACTCTATGGAGTGCGTACCCTCTCTAACCTGTGAGTGTAATCTTTTATGTTTTCATTGTTTTAAGATAAATCATGTGTTATGTTTATACTGATTTGTATGATGCTTTTTATAATAATAAGACGGCCAGTGGGCTAAGTTTTATATTGATACTTGATGATATGATCTGAGGGCTAGATTTTTATAATTTGCATATTAGTATTGACGGCTATGAGAGTTGGGATGCATATTGGTGATACGATCATGAGGATTGAGATTGTTACTGTAGCTATAGGGGAGGTAGCCTAGGGTCGGCCTGATAGAGAGGTCGTCTAGGTGAGTAGAGACTTCATAGGTGGAGGTGGTGTATGGTGGTATTATTGTCACAGTGTGATTTGATTCGACCACCTGTGAGTCTCATCGGATTAGTCACGAATGTCACTATATGGCTAACTCGAGGTGAACGTTAGTGGTGGGCATATTCTCTGAAAAATCATGCATACTTTATTTCTTACATTAAATTTATCTTTTATAAAAACATCATTGTTTTCTCTTGCATACAAAACCCACTGACAGCTCAGGGTTGCGTCTAATCAGTGTAATTCCTGAGAAGGCAGTCATGCCCAATGTTTTTCCCCAGGTTTGATAAGTATTGTTTTGGAAGTGAAAAGATGTTTTAAAATTATTTTTTCTATTCTTTTGTTTGGTAAGGGTTATGCCTCTTATTTTACTTATTTATGATTATAGTTATATTTTTATATGTTTCCTCACTAAATATACATTAATATGCTCACTCTTTTTCCCCCACTCACAAGCAAGCGTAGAGAGTATGTGGAGGGTGGTGATTACATCGAGAGGGGTGATCTCAAGTATTAACTCTATACTTGACTCACACACATCATTTGAGTTCACTGGGAGTGTCTTATATTACTCATGGTTTTATTTATTTTCAAAAACTTAGAGATTTTTAAAATTTGTAATATTACTTTTATATATGATATAATTTTGTTATTTTATACCATTGGAACAGTTTGTAAATGATAAACATAGTATTATTGATGTGATATTGTATGATTTTATTTATGATGGATTTGAGAATGAATATTTTAGAAGTGCTTGGGTTGTTTTTTATTAAAAAATAGTTTGGGAGTTCGGAGAAAAAGTATTGAAAGTGTTTTGAATGTTTTGAAATTTTCAGTTTTACAGGTTCTTAGTAAGTATTTTGGGCCTAAGGAATGTTTATTAGGAATCTGTGGCGGTTGTCATATGTAGAATCTACGGGTTGGGACGTGACATTAATAATCTAGCTTATGTTGCAAGTATGAGGGTTACTGTTCATTGTTCTTTACTATTGAACATGTTAGCAATATAGAATATAATAGGTTTAACTTTTTCCAACATTGTACTAACAATGAAATTTTTATACCTCTGTTTAAATTGTTAGTGGAAGTAATACCTTGATCATTATAATTCATGCAATCCCAAAATAATTTTAATATAGAATCATTTCTATTTGAATAGTACATAGATTCTAGAATATTACTCCTCACTTATACAAAATGAAGACCCACTTATTGCTAAGCATCCTCAACAGGAATAATAAGCGCACAAATATCATGATATTTACCAAGACTTTGGCAACAATAATTTTACTTGTGAAGGCAGAAACAATACAAACAACACGAATGCAGGTCATGTTTACAAAAGTAGTCAAATAACTCCACCATCATTATCAAATCAGTATATTAAATATTTGCCTCCCATTTCACTAGCTATAACTATGCCAAATGATGTTTTTCGAGTACAAGATTAGGTGATGTATGCATTGGACAGGTTTTCAATACAAAGTAAGAACTATATGATAAATTAGGCATGTTAGCATTAACAAACCATTTTGAGATAAACGTTTTCAAGTCAACTATGGACCATTATAAGGTAAAGTGTCAAGTCGATGATTGTAAATAGTAAATCCATACAATTAAACATATGAATGATGTGTACTTTATTAGCATATACGCAGTGTATAATTGTTAAAATGAGCAGTTGTAAGATAGTTATAGATAAGCAAGCACTCAATTAATTAGTCAATTGATTAAGGACAAATTCAAAAATGAGTAATCAGATTTTTATGCCAAGAAATATCTAAGATGATATTCAAACAGAATATAGAGTATGTTTATTATAATAAAAGACATGACATAATAAAAAAGGAGTATTAATGCTTGTGTCTATATATTCAACTTTGTCATTCAAGATACTCAGACTGTACTGTTATATATTAGAGGACAAAAATTCATATATAGTAACTATTTTTTAAAAGGATAACAAAGATCATTTCTCGTACTTTTTTTATGGTGCTTGGTTTATGTATTTAGGGATTTTAAAACAACATTAGACTTGTGATTACTATTGATGGTACTTTTCTAAATGGTAAATATTGGGAAACATTGTTTGTAATAGTCGTTCTCGACGAAAATAACCAAATATTTTCAATTACCTTTGGTATCGTTGATTTAGAGAATGATGCTTCATATGAGTGATTTTTTATTAAAGCTTCATAATGTTATATGCTCGATAAAAGATTCAGTATTTATTTCTAATCAACATAATAGCATAGAAAATGGAATTAAAACAATTTTTTCTGACGCAGTTCATAATGTTTATACTTATCATATATCTAAGAATGTCAAAGCAAAGTACAAGGTGTGAGCACGAAAGATAAACACTTTTATGCAAGATACTTTCAAGCTGTAAAAGTCTATCGAGTGAATGAGTTCAATGACTATATGTTAAATTTAAAGTTGATGTATTTCGAGGCAACAAACTATTTAAAAAAATGAGATTGGCCTTTATAAGTAAGCGAGATCACAATTTCTATCTCATTGATACGATATGATAACCACAAATATTGTTGAAAGTATGAATTCGTTGTTGATATATGCACGCTCTCTCTCTATTGTGGTATTGGCTAAATACATAAGGTCCATGCTTCAAGGATGGTTTTATGAATGTAAGGAAATAGCTATTTTAAAAGATTGATACCTGATTAAGCCACATAAAAAATGTTGATGATCAAATAGAGTTATCCCATACGATGATTGTGGATCTCATTTTGCGATTTGCATTTAAAGTGAAAGAACGGGGTAAGTTTAACATTATTAATATACAAAAAAAAGAAATACAGTTATTGTAACACCCCGCGTTTTATCTCGAGGGTATATTTGTTATTTTCTCCTTCTCCCGTTCATACATCTGCATTCATTTCATGTTCATATGATTGTGGGTGTGATTCTAGGCTCATGTGGGGAATATTTAAGTGAAAAATTTAAATTTTAGTGGGTTCGATTGACTGAATAGGTGATTCGTTTGACCGAAATTTTGAGGACTCTCTGAAAAATTTTGGCTTCAGATTTGTTCGAACGAATAGGGGGATTCATTTGACCGAATTGCTATTCGTTCGATCGAAGTGTGGGTTCATTCGATCGGTAATTTGCGAGCTCTTTGACTTCTGTAGACGCTAAGGGATTCGTTCGACTGAAGGGGGTGGTTCGGTCGAACGAATTAAAGATTCGTTCGATTGAATCGGCTCGAAATGACAAAATTGTCCATTTCTAGAAGCTTCCTCCTTAAGAAAACTTAAGGGCAAAATGGTAATTTCACTATTTTTCTATAAAAAGGGGTTTGAGGGCCGAAATTTTAGGGTTTTTTTCCTTTTTCTCTCCTTCTCCTTTTCTCTCACATTTTCTCCATTTCTCTCTCTAGACCCACCCATATTTTTGCCCAAACTTCAATTTCTTTTCACCCACAAGCTATATTCTATGCGTCAATCATGCTGGGAGCATCAATTCGATAATAGAGGCACAATTTCACGGAAGGGCACTTAGGGTTCCAAGAAGAAATTTGGGGCTTTTCGAGTTAGAGGCGAAACCAAAGTAAACCGACCACACCACGAGGTTCGTAGCTTCCTTTTTAACTCGTCTATATATTTATTTTGCGTTTTTATACACGTTAAATCGTATGGATTTTCGTATGAATTTTTATAGATTTAGCCCTCACATTTTAGTTTTAAGACATAAAATAGGTTGTAGAGGAATCATAGAAGTCGTAGGAAGTTAGATTTACGATTTCGAAGATTTTGGGTAAATATAAACAGTAACTCCGCTTACTGTTCCAGTAAAAGAATGGGGCCCACTAGTTAAAATCATGAGTATAAGTAAAAATGCGTCGATTTAGTCGTAATGTGGGTCCGTAACGATAATAATTTGGTAATTTGAGGTTTAGTGAGGGTTTTAGACGAATCTGAAAAATGGTTCGATGTTGAAAATTCAGGTTTAGCATACATTGCACGTATTTGGATTTCATTCGTGTATTAGAATGTATATTGATGATATTTATGCGTGTGGATAGGCGACGGTTCGAGGTCGAGGTACTCGCGTAGCTCACCGAGGAACAAGGGGAACTAGGGAGTGTATACCCTCCCTGAGTTGTGAGTGGACACTCTTTTGTTTTATTTCTTTATTTATATGTTTATTTCCTTTACAAGTGAAATAATATGCAAATGAT
>JAVXUL010061564.1:0-10195 GCA_035590515.1 Trichilia minutiflora
GATGTGGGGATATTTCTAGGTTATTCATCTAAGAGCAAGGCATATAGAGTTTATAATAAAAGAACTCAGGTGGTTGAAGAATCAATGCATATTACTTTTGATGAAATGGAACCTGAGGTATTGAAAATGCTCGCTAAAGAGAAGATTGATAACTTAGAATTGTCAAATAAGATGGATAATTTGAAGTTGAGTGATATTCATTGTGAGGAACATGTAGAAAAACATGTAGAAAACACTCATCTTTGTTAAAATACATAAGAGGTTAGGTCATGATTTTTATCACCTTTGGATATAACGACTGCTAAGTGTTTGTCTCCAATTAGGTAGATTAGGATTTTTCTTATATACAAAATTTTTTTTTTAATATATATATAATAAAAGAATTCAAATTTTTTACATTTCACAAAAAAATAAATAAAATAAAATAAAGTTTTTTTAAAAAAAAGTGACAAGAACTTTTGTTAAATTAAAAAATAAATATAAATAATTATCTAAAATACCTAAGTTTAGTCCAATAACTATTAAAACAAGAAATAAGAGCCTATTTGCTTTTTTTATCTCAATATATTTAATTGTGTGAATTTGTTAATTAAAATTATTTTTTTTGTCATATTGTACTTTCTAAGACACTTTTTGATTAAAAAAATACTTTTTTTACTTTTCATAGTTTAAAATTTTAATAAAATATATTCACGATTTAATTAATTTATTATATCTTTATTCATATAAATACTATTTTTTTTAATATATACTTATGATTTTCATCAAGAAATTTGTACGATTTAAAAAATTAGAATAATAAAACAATATAAATCTTATTATTTTTATCTTTTAGTTTAGTTTAGTTTAGTTTACATTTATCATGTTATCTTATAATTATCCAAAATAGCGAAGTTTAGTCAAATAACGATTAAATAAAATAATAAATATTAAAAGCATGTTTGTTTTTTTTGTCTTAGTAATTAATTATTTGAATTCATCTGTTTTAAATAATTAGAATTATTTGTTTATTATGTCACGCACCAATCTGTGGATCCTACACGTGACAACTGTCACAGACTCCCCAGGATGTATTTAATCCTCAAAACATGTCCTATGAGCCTGTAAGACCTTTACAAAAATCTGTATTCAAAAGTATTATATAACACTTCCAAATCGAATCCATCCCAAACACCCAAAATTTTAAAACAATTTTCAATAAGTTTCAAGCACTTCAAAAATAATATACATATCAATTCATAAAATACTCTATCAAATATAAATTAGTGGGATTCAGTCTATCTCAAAATGCAATTCAAATATTTATTACAAATTTCTTAGAAGTTCATAAAAGTATCAAATGCCAAATAAAATAAAATGACTACAAGACTCCAGTGGACAGTGTGGGTCAACATAGCTTATAATTGAAACCCTCAATTCTTGAAGTGATCACCAGCACTGCAAACCGCTAACTAAGCGAATTTGAAACTGAAGGGTGAGGGGGTTGAGTATACGAAAGTATACTCTATGAGTGAACAATGAAATAAACACAATAATACAAACTTGATTTATAAAATAACTCAGTAAAAGAATAAATAACTCTTTTGAAACCTCATACTCAGTACTAAAAATCATTGGACTGCCTGTATTCTCAGCGATCTCCCTGACCAAGGAAATTTCGAGACCATTAGTGGGTTTTAGATGCAGATAAAACATGTTATTTCATAAAAATTGATTTAAATGAAAGAAATGGAGTATGCAGGGGTTTTTCAGAAACATGCCCACCACTGAGGTTTGCCTTGAGCAGCCACGGGGTGAAGTCCGTGACTAACTCAATGAGACTCACAGGTGGTCAATGACATCTCCCTCACAATATCACAATCATCAATATCAATACCACTTATGCAGGCTCCACTCATCTAGGTGACCTCTCTCCCAGGCTGTCCCTAGGCTACCACGTATAACACTCACCTGAGATCTACATCCCAGTGAACTCTCCCCTAGGCTACCACTCCGTAGCTACAATAAACAACCCAGCTCTCATGGTCGTTATCATCAATATACAAGATATACACATCTAGCCCACTAGCCTATCATCATACGCAAATCACAAATTATGGCATAGTATAATCAAAATAAGCTTAAAGGCCATAAATCATATATAATACATGTATGCCAAAAATCAGCTAAAACCATTTGACTCTTCGACCATATAATAAATAAACAGGTATATTTATATGAGCATCAGAAACCATTTTAAAACATTAAAAGCGTAAAAGTGTCCACTCACAGTTTAGGGAGGGTACACACTTCCTAGTTTTTCTTGTTTCTCGGCATGTTAAGTGGATATTTTACTCGTGTATCATCGCCTAAACATAAATATTCAAAACGGTATCAATATACATTCAAATATATACAAAAGACTCGAATGCGTGCAATGCATGCAAGCCTGGATTTCTTAATATCAGACAAATATGCAAAACTAGCTTAAACCCCCATTATCCATCTAATTATCGATACATTTATACCACAATCTCACATTACAGTCATACTAGCATAATCTGGCTCGATTTCACCATTTAAACCTATGGACCCCATATGCCTGTCAAAACAGTAACTTCGATTAATGTTTACATCCACCCAAATTCTTTGAATTCGCTTTTCTAACTTCGTACGACTTGCTGAGTTATTTTATACTCTAATTGGCATGTAAAAACTACTAAACACATTTCGAATCTATTGAAAGCTACTTGGATGAACAGTAAAATCCATACAAATCAAAGTTGCTAAAATACAGAAATAAATACGTAGACGAGTTAGAAATGAAGCTACAAACTTTGTCGTATGATCGATTTTCCTTGGTTTTGCTCAAAAGTTAGAAAATCCCAATTTCCTCAACAGAAACCCTAGATGCTCATTCATGATTACGCGCTCTTATCACCAAAATGGTACTCCTAGATAGTTAGATGCATAGAATGTAGGTGATAGATGAAGAGAAATCAAAGTTTGGCAAGAAGTCAGATGAGAGGTAGAGAGAATAAAGACCGTTCATGCATAAGAGAGAGGAAGAGAAAGAGAGAAAGAAAATGAGAAGAAAGTGAAAAATCTGACCTCTGACCCCCTATTTATAAAAAAAGGGCAAAATTATCATTTTATCCTTAAGTTTTTTTAAGGAGAAGCTTCTCGAAGAGGGCAATTATTGTTATTTTGCATTGATTTAATCGAACGAATCTTCAGATTTGTCCGAATGAATATGAATTTGATCAAACGAATTAAGCTTTGGTCGAACGAATCTGACACTTTCGAAGTCAGAGAGCTCCTCAAATTTTTATTCGAATGATCGAGCATTCGTTCGAGCGACATTATCAATTCGGTCAAACGAATCACTATTTGTTCGAATGACAACATCTATTCGATCGAACAAATTTGGGATCAAAATTTTCAAGAGAGTTCCCCCAAATTTCGTTCGAATGTTCTACCTTTCATTCGAACGAATCTAGTACCAAAAAATTCGTTCGAACGATTCATCCCATTCGTTCAAACGAATTATATATTTTCTCCCAAATCATCTCTTAATTGAAAAATATCATTGGGATCCCAGAGTTCACACTCTCAAACTCTCCCAGGCCAAGATAAAACTCAATTATAATACCAAAAATCGTGCTGATAAACCATCGGTATGCATAAAGGATGCAAATGCATGAACAGAAAATATATGAAATTATAAGTATACCCTTGGGTCTAAATACGGGGCTCACAGATCTACACCCCTTAAAAGAATTTTGTCCTCAAAATTCAACATATTTCAGTATTGAAAAAGATAGGGGTATTGATGTTGCATCTGAAGCTCGGGCTCCCAAGTCATTTCCTCAATCGTACACTGCTCCACAGAACTTTTACTATAGGGATGACAGTACTCCTTAACTTTCGCTCCTTACGATCTAGAATAGCAACTGCTGAACTTCACATTGTAGATTCTCTCTCAAGTCGGTAGGAGGTACATCAATAACATGAGAGGGGTCGGGTACATACTTCTTTAACATGGATACATGAAAAATATCATGTATCCTCTGTATTTCTAACAGTAGCTCCAACCTGTATGCTATTGGACCAATCTATTAAATAACTCTGAAGGGCCTGATATACCTCGGGTGAAGCTTTCCTCGATTCTGAAATCTAATCACTCGTTTCCAAGGTGAAACCTTCAAAAACACTTGCTCACCTACATCAAACTCTAAATCCCTTCTTCTACTATCCGAGTATGATTTTTGCCTATCATGAGCTGTCTTCAATCTGTCTCGGATAATCTTTACTTTCTCAGTGGTGGCTTCAATTAACTCGATGTTGTCTAGCTTTCTTTTACCCACTTTATCCCAGTATAAAGGAGTTCTACACCTTCTTTCATACAAAGCTTCGTATGGTGCCATTCCTATACTAAACTGATAGCTATTATTGTAAGTGAACTCAACCAATGGAAAAAATCGATCCTAGTTGCCTTAAAATTCAAGTACACACTCTCTCAACATATCTTCTAATGTCTGGATGGTTCTCTCATACTATCCATTTGTTTGAGGGTGAAAAGTTGAACTGAAATTCAACCTTGTACCCATAGCTTTTTGGAGACTAAACCAGAATTGAGATATAAAACGGGGATCTCGATCTGACACAATTGTCACAGGTATATCATACAATCTTATAATCTCTGCCACATATAGTCTTGCTAGCTTATCAACTAGATACTTAGTTTTAATAGATAATGTGTAGACTTAGTCAACCGATCCACAACCACCTATATTGCATCATATCCAGCTTGAGTATGTGGCAATCTTACTACAAAATCTATGGTGATGTGTTCCTATTTCCACCCTAGTATGGGTAGTGGCTGAAGTGTTTCTACTGGCTTTTGGTTTTCAGCTTTAACTTACTGACATGTCATATATCTGGTAATAAATTCTGCAATGTCTCTCTTCATTCCAGACCACCAATAACTCTTTTTGATGGTTCTATACATCTTCGTGCTATCAGGATGTATTGCAAAAGCTTAACAGTGAGCTTCTTCCAAGATGACCTTTCTTAGTTTATTATCTGAGGGTACATATACTCTTCCTCTTAATGTCAAAATCCCATCTTGAGAGATGTAGAAATCTCTAGCATAACTATTCATGATTCTCTAGCAAGCTTTTAATAACTCTGGATCTTGCATCTGTCTTTTTTTATCTGATCCCGTAGAGTCAGTTGCACAATAAAATTGGCTAACATCGAAACATCTTGACCACACTCTAATATTACTTGTAGAATTTTCAATTTCAGTAACAATAGGAGGTATGCTAACCAAACATACGCCACTATTATTGAAGATTTTCTATTTAAAGCGTTTGCCACCACATTGGCTTTCCCTGGATGATAATCAGTCTCCAGATTATAATCCTTGATAAGTTCAAGCCACCTTCTTTGCCTTAGGTTTTGTTCCTTCTAAGTAAGCAAATATTTCAAACTCTGGTGGTCGAAAAAATCTGACACCTCTCTCCATACAAGTAATGTCTTCAAATCTTCAGGACAAAAACAACAACAGCCAACTCTAAATCATGGGTCGGGTAATTTTTCTCATGCTTCTTGAGTTGTCTGAAAGTATAGGCGACTACCTTCCCATTCTACATCAAAATATAACCTAGCTCTTGCCTGGAGGTATCACTAAATACTACATATCCCTTTCTAGGAATAGGTAGTGTTAACACAAGAGCTGAGATGAGGCGATTCTTTAATTCCTGAAAATACTGGTCATATTTCTCGTCCCATTCAAACTTAACATCTTTCCTCATCAAACGTGTCAGTGGGGTAACTATCAAAGAGAAATCTTCAACAAACTTTCTATAATAACCTGTCAATCCCAAGAAACTTTCAACTCTGTAACATTCTTGGGTTGTTCCCACTGTACAACAGCTTCAACTTTATGAGGATCCACAAAGATTCCTTACTTTGAAACCACATGTCCCAAGAATACCACTTTCTAAAACCAAAACTCACATTTTGTAAACTTAGCATACAACCTTATCTCTCTTCGTGTCTGTAATATGATCCGCAGATGCTGAGTATGTTCCTTCTTGGTCCTTGAGTAAATTAAGATATCATCAATAAAGACAATCACAAATTTATCTAAATAAGGATGGAATACTCGATTCATGAGATTTATAAATGCAGTAGGGGTATTAGTTAACCCAAACGGCATTACAAGGAACTCATAATGCCTATAGCGTGTTCGAAAGGCTGTCTTAGCTACATCATTATCCTTCATACGCAACTGATAGTATCCTGATCTCAAATTAATCTTCGAGAACACACTCGCTCCTTGTAATTGATCAAATAAGTCATCAATCCTGGGCAGTGGGTACTTATTCTGGATATTGACCTGATTCAACTGTTGGTAGTCTATACATAATCATAGAGTTCCATCCTTCTTCTTAACAAATAATACTGGCGAACTCCAAGGCGACATACTTGATCGGATAAAACCCTTATCAACTAGCTCTTGAAGCTTTATCTTCAATTCTTTAAGCTTAGTTGGTGCCATACGATAAGGCGGCATCGAAATTGATGTAGTATCAGGAATTAAGTCAATACTAAAATCAAACTCTCATTTTGGGAGCATTCCTGGTAATTCATCTAGAAATACATCCAAAAATTCTCTCATCACTAGTGCTTGTTCAATTCTATAGTCGGAACCTATGGTAACAACAATATATGCTAAATACCCTTGGCACCCTTTCCTAAGCAATTTTTAGGCCTCCAAAGCACAAATTATGCTGCTAGACAAGATATTCCGCTCACCTGAGAAAACTATCTCTGATTCTCCGGGTCCTCTGAATATCACTTGCTTCGCAAAGCAATCTACGGTTGTTCGATGCCAGGATAACCAATACATTCATAATATAGCATCAATATCCTTCATCCTCAAAGGAATCAAATCTGCTACCAGCTCAACTCCGCTCATAACCACAACACAATCTTTAAACACGGTCTTTCTCAATAATTTTTGACCTAGAAGGGTATGAACTATTATCTCTTAATCTAGAGGTGACAAAGTGGTACTAGCCTGAGAAGGTAAAACAATGTTGAGAAATGATCTGTTAGAATCTGGATTTATCAATGCATATGTAGGTTGATTAAAAATAGTAACCATACCAGTTACTACATCTGGGTTAACCTACACCTACTCCTGGTTCAAAGCAAATACCCTAGTCTGAACTCTATCTCGAGTCCTCTGAGTACCACGAGATGCTATGGACGAACTATCCACTCCCGACCTTTTGCCAACAGAAGCTGTTGTCTGATTAACTGATACCTGCTGGTTCTGTGAGTAATGGTAGCTAGTCTAACCACTCGTCTCTACTCTGCCTAGCTTGGAACAAAATCTTCTGATGTGCCCTGTCTCGCCACACTGGTAGCATACTAAAAGCAAAGGACACATTCCCATATAATACTGTCTGCAATGATTACATCTGTCCACCTTTTGATCCTATCTCAAACCTTGAGCTAGTGATCTGAATCTCGAGGGTCCTTGACCTTGAAGAGAATACGATGAGATGCTTGTAGGACTTATAGCAGAGGCACCACTCGATCAACCACTATTATGTCTCTTCTTAGACGGTGAGCCAACCTGTATACTCAAATCTCTCCTCTTCTGAATCTGACTCCTGATCTTCTCTCTCTTATCAACTTCTTAGCTCAAAGGGTCATTTGAATCATTTTCTTGTACCCTTGATTTTTCGACAGTGACATCTTCTCACGGATCTCAAAATTCAATCCTTTCTCGAACTTGGCGCATAAACTCTCTTCATTAGCGAACTCAGGCATAAACTCAATCAATTTTCTTAGTTGAGTCTCATATTCTATCACCGTCTTACCCATCTATCTTAGCCGAAGGAGTTCTTGCTTCTTTTGGTTATAGTGAAAGGGGTTATAATACTGATCCTTGAATTCTTGTACAAAGTTATCCCAAGTCAATTGTGTAGAGGCTCTAGCTTGCATGTTAGCCCACCAAGTAGCTACACTACCCTCTAACAGTCTGACAGCTACCTTTAACTTATACTTGTCCTCCAGCTCTATGTCATTTAGGTTACCCTCCAATTTCCTAAACCATCTGTTGGCTTCTATCACATCTGTAGTACCTCCAAAAGGCACACTTCCCAGCTGTCGAACCTCTTTAATTAGCTTGGATAATTTTAGAGCTGATCCAGATGCTTCTGCAACCTGAGCATTCCAATATGCCATAAAGGCAATATTGGTTTCTAATGGCCTAAAACATGCATAAAGGTAAGTTTTCTCTCTAGGGAACAAGCCTTAAAACCATACATATCAATGACAAAATCAAGTGCCAAAATAAAGTTAAATAAGGGGGTTAAGGTACATACCTTGCAAGCCTTTTGATATGATTAAATTGAAGCCCAAAAATTTGAGCTCTCTTCACTTAAAATCCTCCTCAAGCTCGCTCCCATGGCTGCCCACGTTCAAGGAGCAAGAAAGACCCCAAAAAGTATTAATTTAACTCATTTTCCATCATTTTATAATTTCATAATTATCCAATAATATATTATAAAATAATAGGGCACTAATGTGATACAACCAAACTCATATTCCATGGGTGAGCTCAAGCCAAACTTGTATATGTAATCTTTGACCAAGAAAAAATTAATTTCATTAATTTATGAAAATATAAATATTAAATACCAAGTGTCAAAATATTATCCACATAAATTCTAAACTTTTCAAATTCTCTGATCATTAAAGAATTTAATAATTAGACATATTAATATATATTTTGCATTTCCATAAACTCAAAATTATGGTATATTTATTATAATGCCTTTGTTCAATATTATACATAAGGATAAAATGATAATTTCTTTTACAATTAAACAATTTGATTTAGAATTTATTAGTTTATATTAAAATCATATTTCAAATTTGATAATTATGATTATCAAACATATTAAAATCATATTTTAATATGTTTGATAATCATAATTATCAAATTTGAATATGTAATTTATAATAAATTACATATTTGTATTACATAGGGGCAAAATGGTTATTTTATACTAAATTAATAATTTAATCTAATTTTCATTATTTCACCTTAAAATCACATTCTAACATGTTTGATAATCAATATTATTACTTTTGGGTCATGTAATTTACATTAAATTAATTTGTGATATCAATATATCACTTCTTTAATACTTTGAAGAATAATAAATACATATAACGATTATATGTATTTATTTTAGTAATTTATGTTATCATGAGATCGTTAGCCCTCTCTCGATAATATTTTATTTTCTCCTCCTTTTATAGGAATGCTCGAAGAATTAGGTGAATCGTGAAAATTCATCGTGACTCAACCGTGAGTTAATGTCGAACACTTCGACTTCGAATAATTTGATCTCGAATATTTTGATACCCAATGACTACAGTTATTGTCTAGCTACGCGTCATAGTCTCTAAGTCACGATGAAAAAGTATCTTCATCAAACCTCTATAGATTGCAAATGACATGTGGGTAATATCCCTCCGTTGTCATATCTTGATCGAGTAAGGGTTCTTGGTCTGTCAAAACTTTAATCTCGATGTCTATATGAATCATCGATCATATATCATGATTGCTCTGGCTAGAGACTTAAAATTCAAACATCATATCGACATTCATTTAGGAACTCAACTTAGACAAAGTCAATGAAAACTCTCAGTCTATAGTGTTAAGTCAACAGATCCCATCTTGATTGTCAATCAAACACCTATATGAATAAAGCATACCCAAATCGGCTTCTTGTACAAGGCATGATTAGTCTTGTACATATACACCATATGAAATACACTCATCCATACAGAGTCCAATTCTAAACGTCTCAGGTCTAAGGATTACATCGCACACTATTATAATCTATTGACAAATCATTAACTACATGCATATCATGTGATTTGTCAATATATAACCCTATTCGATAAATAGTTCACCAACTATATATCCATACTAATATGCTTATGACAATATCCATTTTATCAACCTATATATATCATCATATGATATCATTAGGAGGCAACTAGTGTCACACCCTTCTTCCTCCTATTATCCAAAATATTTGTTCAAGTATTAATAGGTTTATTCTTTAACTTTGCACATATATTGAGAGTATTTTTTTTTTTAGATAACAAACCAAAA